>JAFIRS010004423.1:0-87600 GCA_018342105.1 Gonioctena quinquepunctata
AAGAGCTCTTCCGCCCCCTCTTCCACGACCGATCATGAAGGCCGTGGAGTGTTACTTCCATCGAACTTCACGGTGCAGATATGGGGAGTCATGCAGATATCGTCACACTCCAAGGATGAAATTTCGGGACGAAATGTCTTTAAGAAGGGGGCAATGTAACGAACCTGTCGCCTCACGTGTTGCCATCGACAGCGATGAGATCATCCCCGGAGATATTCGAGAACCATCCAGTGCGCTCTTCCGCGGAAAACAACGGTCAATATTGGAAACAATTGGAACATGCCGTCGCCAACCGTCCGAATTCGAAACATCGAGAATGCTGTATCGGAGATAAATAGGAAAACCTCAAGTGGAGTAGAACAGTCGGAACGAGCCCATACCATCGAGCTATACAGTGGCGTAGTAATATAAATTAAGTTGTAGATTAAGTGTTAAATAAATTAGTTAAACCAAGTTAAGTTTATTTACGTTACAATACTATGGTCTCTGAAGAAATATGTTTCAAATTCATTCCACCTGCTTCACCACACATGGGAGGTGCCTGGGAGCGACTGATTGGGGCAGTTAAGAAAACCATTGGAGCTGTTTTATATGCTCAATCGCTAAGAGACGAAACCCTACTGACGCTATTCGCAGAAGCAGAAAATATTATTAATAGCCGTCCATTGACCCACGTTTCAGTAGATCCGACAGATCCAGAGGGGCTTACTCCTAATCATTTTTTGATAGGCTTTGGAAATCAAAATGGAGCACCGTGTGTTACGGACTCTTAGGAAAGAATGGAGGAAATCTCAGATGTTAGCGGATTTTTTCTGGTCTAGGTGGGCCAAGGAATATCTACCTAAACTGACCAAGAGATCGAAGTGGACAGATGATAATGAGCCGATAAAGGAAGGTGATATCGTCATTATTGTGGATGATAAAGCAGCTAGAAACTCATGGACCATGGGAAAAATTGAAAAACTGTTTCCTGGACCTGATGGGCGAGTGATAGTTGCTGATGTGAAAACGAGAACTTCCACTTATCGTAGACCAGTAAGCAAGTTATGCAAGATGAAACTAGATGATGAAGAAAAAGAAGTTTCCTCATCGGGGGGAGAAATGTGACATCTCATTTCACATCCTGTATATATATTTTAATATTTCAATTTGAAACAAAATATGATTGTTGATAATTTTGGAATGTGTCAGATTCTCTTGTTAATTTGTAATTTGGAATAAAAAGATTCAATAGAGAAAAAGGTTTTAATAAGCCGAAACAGTGACAATAGCAGATAACTTTTCTAGAATCTTGTTCGCCAATTGTAAATTAAATGTTAGTATTTATGGTAGGGAATGACAATGGTATATTCGAATGCCATGTGATGGTTTCGAAGCAGTTCTATTAAAAATAGGTCCTAGGTAAGAATTCGAGTGACACAGTATGAACTTGGTAGACCACATATGTTTCTCCAAGATCACAACTATTATCAGCGAACAGTATTAAACACATACACATAAATAATCTCAATCTGTGAGAGTGTGTGACAAAGCATACAGAGATTTTCCGTCTCTCAGAGTTATGTCAAATTTGTGGAGTTAAATAAACCCAGCTATTTTGTAGAGTTACGAGAGTTAACTCGGTAGCGAATACTCGGGTATTTTCGAACGACGGTTTTATAGTAAAATATACACAACTTTACGATTTTCGAACGCTATTTAGTAAATTCTACTCGATGGAATTAATAATCGAACGCACCTCTGAGTGACCTACGGAAAATTTAAGCCCATCAAAAGGTACTTCATAGAGAAGTGGGGAAGGGGCTAGTAGGGTCTGGGCCTTACTACCTGTTATTTCTTTGCATTTTCTGAGAACATTTACCATAGTAATGTATATTTTTTTTACACTATCAGAAAGTAGAGACTTTAACGAACAAAAAAACCACCAACTTTTTAAAAAAACCTGATATTTTGACGGGAGAATTTCTGATTGAGAATGAGGGTGCTTTTTTGATATTGAGTCAAAATAAGGTGGAAAAATAAATATTTTGAAACAAAAAAATTACAGTGTGTTTGGGACATGAAGAGGTAAGTTTTCACCAAATTTTGTGGATTTTTTTTTTGTAAAAGATAAAAATAAAAAACCAAAAACTTGGTTATTTGAATTTTTCACACATATTGAGATTATGTGAAAAAAGTGTAAATACCAAAGTTGTGGATCTTTTTTCCATAGGACTTTTAGTTTTGCCGGAAACCGTTTTTTACCCTTAAAAACTCACCCCCCCTTCCACTTCCCGACCTCAGATCGCCCGTAAATTATTTTTCCTTTCATTTTTGTTATATTCTCTTCATCCTCCGATGAGTTTTATTCTACTATTATTCTTTTTGGTTTCAAAAATTATCGACCCTGGTCTAATCAATTTATTAAGGTGTACATTCTATAATATCATTAATTTATTTTAAATTCTTCAAAAATCCCACTTTTACCTCCTCTTTCCTAAGTGGTGGATAAAACACAGAACCGGTGTTTTTTAACAATATGCCTGTCTTTCATAAAATAAAAATATTACTGAGACACCAGTTCATTTCTTTGAGTATTAGATTTGTGTCCAAAAGAAGGCACAATATCACGCAGAATGTTGCCAATCTCTTCAAATGAGTTTTCTTGCTCAGGATTTAATCCAGATTCTTCCACTAGGTATGTTAGATATTTTACATTTTTATGGTACATTTCAATGTGCTGTGATTCTTTGCAAAAGGAACACAATTCATACGTTTGTTCGGAGGTTGTAGACGAGGTGGTAACTTGATTACTATCGTTTCGGACGTCCATCGTCTTAATGTATTCAAAAGGTTTTCACGACGTTTCGAATGCTTGTATCTTCAATCGTCTTCAGGTGAATACTGTACAGTATTCACCTGAAGACGATTGCAGATACAAGCATTCGAAACGTCGTGAAAACTTTTTGGATACATTAAGACTATGGACGTCCGAAGCGATAGTAAACAATTCATACGATTGAAAGTTTATTTTATTATCACTTTTTCACTAACTTATGATTGTATACAATGTTATGAGGAACTTATAATGCCACAAATAAAATATTGATTGACAGGAGTAGTGAATGTCAAATCCATGGCTAACTTTACAAAATATTTTTCCAACCGGCAACATACGCCAACAACATTTTATTTAGAATAAAGAGTAAAATATCCCGATTTCCTGAATTATTTGAAAAACAAATTATTACCACAAATAATAATTTTTCTTAGAATTAAACCTAAAAGAATATGAAAAATATTTAAGTATATATGTATAGGTATAGTTATATATTTTTTGCAGCATATCACCTTTGTTTGTAGTCAATATTAATATTTCCCTGAAACCTAGTGAGAAAATTATATGAAATCAATTATTTTTGCATATTAAAGTATCTGATATTATAAATTCTATTTTACTAGGGCACGGAAAAAATAATAAAAAAATATTTCGCAATACGAACATCCATTTTTATTTTTAGTCAATATTGACATTGCCCTGAAAACCAGTAAGAAAATTGTATGAAAACAATCAATTTTATATAAAAATGTATCTGATATTATATATTTTATTCTACTAGGGCACGGGGAAAATGAAAAAATATCTCCCGCAATACGAACGTATCCACTTTCATTTTCAGTCAATATTAACATTTCCCTGAAGTGAGAACATTGTATTAAATCAATTAATTTTACATAATAGTTTATCTGATATTATATATTTTATTTTACTAGAGAACGGGCAAATCAGAAAAAAATCTCCCCCAGAACTCTCATTACACCGCCTTCTATTTATTTGTGAATAACGTCAAAATGAATATTTACTCAATGTTTTCCATTTAAATATAATTTCGGTATAAAAATTTCTTACCGAATCCCCCACGTGCTTGAATTAATTGCGGGAAATTTGTCTCGTACATGAATTTTTAAAGAAAATTATCCTTCGTCGCTTCCCGACTCGTGATAATTTGAAAAAAAATCATGTACTCAAAAAATTATCGGCAATAATCCATGCTCTAGGGAGATTATAAGTGAAAATTTCACTCATGTGTTAAAATGTCCATAAGAGGTGTGGAATTATCGCTGAATTACAGCGGTAATCCACCTACTATGTGGACTATCGCTGTAATTCAGCGCGCTAGGTGACAATTCAAAATTAACCAAATAATTCTGAAAAAACGTGTTTTAAAAAAAAACTGCACTTCGTTATTTTTTTCGTTGTTTCAAAAAATTGCCGTCTTCCTTCGGAGTCGGGCAATTTGTGCTTGTAAACAACAACAAAAAAATTCGTGCAGTTTTTAAAAAACATGTTTTTTTCAGAATTATCGGTAATTTTTGAAGCACTTATGTCAAATGCACAGCCCTCTATACGCTTCCTAAATCATTATTGTTACCTTTATCTGTCTATCTTTAAAAAAGGAAAATGCTCTTAATACATTTTTTCTGTCTTTCTTCACTTAGTATAATAGAAAAGTATAGAAAAGACGATTTCATTTCCTAAACATATATTTCCATTTTAAATAACTTGCGTTACATCATTTAAATGTTGTAGAAACTCTGCTAGTACTCCTTCTTTCTTCAATGGTGAATAACAGGGACTAGGTTTTAGATGTCTATGCTCAATAACATATATATAATACTTAGACACAATTTTGTTAAATTTAGCCTTTGAAATATGAATATATGATCCATCAATCACAAGTAACACCTCACTAATTTTTCTGAACATGTCTTGCGATGATTGAACACAGGGTTATTGAAGCAAGTAAGATAAATGTCTCAAATTTCGATGATACTTCCTCAAATCATCCATTTCGTCGCACAAAATACCCAGTTTATGTTTTTTGAAGTTTTCCATTCTGTTTCGAATGTTTTAAATGATATTAACTAATGGATATGTCATAAGATAAACCGTCGAAATAACATTTAAAAAAAATATTTTAATGTGATAATTCCATAGCCTTCTATTTATTTTAAACAAAAATGTTCATTATTTTTAACGAATACCTGACAAACAAAAATTGTGAAAAGAAAGCTTCTATTCACTTCAGTAACACATATTTGTTGGTACATTATTTTTAACGAACAAAGATTCGTTTTATGCAACTATAATCCTAAGGTCTTTTTTGGATATAGAAACCCAATATAATTACAAAATGAAACAAGAGATGTTTCTATCAGGAATATTTTGCAAAAAATATATTTTTAGCAAATTTCAGTAGTAGAACTTAAATCAAAATGAACTCTTTAAGGTTCTGTTGATTCATTTTTTATTATTTCATGTAACTAAAATCCTAGGAACATATTCTTTGGGTATATATGGAAACCCAATATAATTATTATAAATTAAAGAAAATAATAGCCCTATCATCACGAATATTTGCAAAAAATATATTTTCTGTAAATTTCAGTAGCGAAACTTGAATCGAAATGGACTGCTGAAGGTTCTATCAATTTGTCTTTAATAATAGATGTCTATAAACCCCACAAAAAAAAACGAAAAAAGATACAACCTAAACAGGTATTGAAAGTATTCATTGAACTATATTGAAATCAAAGTTAAATGCCGCATATTATAAAAAATTATTAATTAATTATCAATATTGTTTTCATTATTTTGATGATTATTATTGATGTTAAACACACAGTTATTATAAACAATTCCTGGTTGGCTTTCTAAACCTGATGAGACACTCCGACTAGTACTGGAAATGTTTCTCATAGCTTGTTTAACGCTTTTATGATGATCAATGTCCATTTGTAAATAAGACTCAATCGACTGGCTATTGTTATGTCCTGTAATCTTTATCAACTGCTGTTCGCTGATCCCCCCTTTCGCTAAGCTGGAGACTGAAGTTGCCCTCGCTGAATGGTTAGTAATCTTCACTTTCTTGGTATCAATGCCGACCTCAGTGGCAGCAGATTTTAACCATATAGAAATTGAATTTTTCCCGACAGGGCAATTTTTGTACCACCCCTCTGACTGTGGATGCTTCCAGTTTAGATTTGTAGTTGAAAATAATCTGTCAGTTGTGACAGTATCACTTCTTTTTTAACCGACGAAACCAAAAAGGAGGAAGTTCTCTAGTCGACGCGTATATTTTTTTTTATTTTTTTTTTATGTATGATCACGCATAACTTTTTATTGAGACGTCCGATTCCGATAATTTTCTTCAACACTTCAAAGTTGGTCCCTTTGAATTTTAAAAATGAAATCCACCCCTAAGGGTAGCAAAATGAAGGATATTGATCACTCACCCTCTGAATTCTGGTCCGTTTACCGATTCTATCAGACATAACTTTGTACTGGGTTCTTCGATTTGGATGAATCTTTTTTTAATAGATAGGGTATACCTCATATTTGAATTTCAAATGAAATTATCCACCCTTACGGGTGGAAAAATAGGGGATAATTGATTTTTCACTTGTGAACATTGGCACACACATATGTAGTTGACAATGACAGATCGCTACTGTCATTATTCCACATCGTCACAATAATTATTTTCTACGAGAGGATGGAATGATATACAATGTAATGAAATAAACTAACCAGAATAACAAAAATAATTTATATTACAACAAATAGTAAAAATATATAATCATATTATTCAACTGGTACCTAATAGTTGAAGTAAGGTGGGTAAGTAAGTACTTTGGAAGTAATCAAAAAACAAGTAGGTAGTAATTAGTAGATTTCAGCCACAAAAAATTAAAAAATAAAAACTTCTTAACAAAAAATTAAACCGACGAAATACGGAACTGAAAAGTAAAAAATTAAATAAACCTTCTTAGTCTCAATAACTAGGCTCCTAAACTAATGTGAGTAATTAATTTTGAGTCGGCGCCAAACGAACAATCAACGAAGATCATTAAAAAATTATCAGAATGTCACCGCGCAACCATCATTTTACGCCTTACCTAATTCATTTGCTTGTTTGTTTAGCGTCGACTCAAAATCAGTTACTTACATTAGTTAAGGAGCCTAGTTATTGAGACTAAGAAAGTTTATTTTATTTTTTACTTTTCAGTTCCGTATTTCGTCGGTTTAATTTTTTGTTGGATTAGTTTTTGATGAAGACGAACAGGACATACCTCAGGTTCGAAAAAATTAGTAACCAACCATTTGCAGTCTGAAAATTTATTGCATCCTCCTTGGGTAGTCTTTGAGAACACTGGATTGTATTTTATGCGGCCTGTAAATCCCACTTTGATATCTATTTCCTCCACAAAGTATTTTATACTAGCTGAACATCCTTCCCCACCTCGACAGGCCAGTTCTCGGGAAAAAACGTGGAAAAAATTACGTTGAAGACCTTCTGGCGTGTTCTCGACCCACATGTCTAGAATTCTATTATAATATTCATTGGAACTTGATTTTCTCTCAGAAGGATCCATTTGTAGTTGTCGACGCTTAGCATCACGTGCAGATCGAGCTTCTACAAATTCAATATCGGAAAATGGATCAAATTAAATCTGAAATTTGGTGAACATCATTTCTTGCAAGTGTTCGGCGATAAGATTCCACATCCATTAAACGACGCTTTCCTTATAATCTGCTCCATTTCTTCTGTTCATATTAAATGCATAATCCTGCAATATATGAGCCAACTGTTCAATAGATGAATTTTCTATTTCGTAAGATTTTTCGTTACAAAATTCTATGAACTGTTTTCATATTCTTGCCTTATTTTTTAAAGTATTAAATGGTGTTGAATTCTGAACTCCTTGTCTTATAACTTCCACACTTTCTTTCCCGAAACGAAACATTCTGCAAAAATGCCACAAAACCAAAGCAAATAATGTGAAATTGCACTGAGTCGATGACACATAATTTACCTGTTGACAGGCACAGAGCCTGCTTGGTAATTTCAGTTTCCTACTGGATTTTCTGACGAAAAATGTCATGTTATAATTTTTTATATTACTTTGGTGTGAAATTTTCTTACCGAATCTCCCACGTTCTTGAATTACTACCTGGAAATATTGCCTCGAGCATGATTTTTTTAAATTATTCCTCGTCTTCGAAAAATTCAGGCTCTCGGAAATATTTCTGATAGTAATTCAAGCACTAGGAAAATTACTAGTGATAGTAAATGGAAAATAGTAACGTTCAATAAAATTTGGTCGAAATATTCAGTTACCACGATTTATCATTTTATTATTTTATTCCTATATCTCTTTACATACTATATTATTCGTGTCTCAGTCTTTTGGTATAGGTACTCTCAATGTCGGATTGTTGATGCCAAAAAAAATAACCAATATCAAAGAGTTCATCTGCATATATAAATTTTAAATTTTTTGTGTGAGTGAAACTTGGTTATCCCATAATATTGAAAATGAACTTTGTAATATAAATATTACGCAAGGATCGTCTTTGGGGAAGAGGAGGAGTGGCCATGTCAAAATCGCGAAGCGGAATATTGCAGTCTGTGTTATATATAATCCTCACTTTGCGAATTCATCTGCAATTCATAAAATGATCTGACAATGTTGATGCCCAAGTATGATGATATTTTTATCCTGGGCGACTTCAACATTGATATGTTAAAAACATCTTCAATGTCTTATTCTAAAATGAAAAACTTTTTGGGCAGGATATGGTTAATCCAGCTCATCGATCAACCAACTAGAATTACCATAACATCTACCTCACTTGTCGATCTGATCATAACGACAGAAAATGAGGACATAAATAAAAAAGTTGAGGTAGTATCCGCGGCACATATCTCAGATCATGAGCTGATATACATTGAAACGACTCTCGACTGACGGGGGGATTGGCGCGGTGGGTTAGCGTCCGACTCATGATCGAAAGGTCGTGAGTTCGATTCTCGGCCAGGGCAGAAATTTTTCTATTTAATTTGAGAGAATTAAATGTTAAATTTCGTAGCCGGGCCGAGGATGGTCCTCGACGATTCGCTGTTGCGTTCAAATTAACAGTGCTGCTCCTAGGTGGCGTATGGAGTTAGTAACAAGGCCTACCCAGAACACTATGAAATGATACATAAAAATACTCAACTTGTGACTGGCCGAATGACGAAATGTCAAAGCCATTAAAAAAAAAAAAAAATTCTCACTCCTGTCCAAAAGAAAATGAGAGACTTTAGATTTGAAAAAGATCGATTTTACCAAGACATTTCTGTAATTCCATTTCACCTCATCTATAATTTTCAAAATATAGATGAAAAACTGTTTTTTACACGCTTTATGTTAGCTTCACTTGTATGTTTGTTCGTTTGTTTGTTTGTAACCGACTCCTTTGGGCACGATTTTGACCCATTTCCAGACGTACGAATGATGTGAAATTTGGCAGGTGTACATAATTCCGGTGACAATGCATTAATAAATTTTTGTGTGAAAAAAAAAACAGAATGGCGGCAATATGGCGTACGAGTTTTGTGATTATGGTCTGATTTGCTTCAAAATTGGTATCTGAGGGTTTTCATGGTCGGAGATTATGATTCTTTTGTCAAAATTGAAAAATTCAAAATGGCGGCTCCAAAATGGTGGACGAGTTTTGTTTTTTTGTTTATTGTTTTATTTTGTTTAGCTTTTTGCTTCACTTGTATGTTTGTTTGTTTGTTTGTAACCGACTCCTTTGGGCACGATTTTGACCCACTTCCAGACATCCGAATGATGTGAAATTTGGCAGGTGTACATAATTCCGATGACAATGCATTAGAAATTGTTGTGTGGAAAAAACAAAATGGCGGCTCCAATATGGCGTACGAGTTTTGTGATTATGGTCCGATTCGCTTCAAAATTGGTATCCGCGGGATTTCATGGTCCGGAATTATAATTCTTTCGTCAAAATTGAGAAATTCGAAATGGCGGCTCCAAAATGGTGGACGAGTTTTGTGATTATGCTCTGATTCTATTCAAAATTGGTATGTGGGGGTTTTTGGGGTCGAATATCATGATTTTTCTGTAAAAATTGAAAAATTCAAGATAGCGGCTTCAAAATGGCGGCCGAGTTTTGTGATTATGGTCTGATTCTATTCAAAATTGGTATGTGGGGGTTTTTGGGGTCGAATATCATGATTTTTCTGTGAAAATTGAAAATTCAAGATAGCGGCTTCAAAATGGCGGCCGAGTTTTGTGATTATGGTCTGATTCTATTCAAAATTGGTATGTGGGGGTTTTTGGGGTCGAATATCATGATTTTTCTGTAAAAATTGAAAAATTCAAGATAGCGGCTTCAAAATGGCGGCCGAGTTTTGTGATTATGGTCTGATTCTATTCAAAATTGGTATGTAGGGGTTTTGGGGTCAAATATATGATTATTTCTGTAAAATTGAAAAATTCAAGATGTTCAAAATCGCCATTTTATTAGCTATCATCTTGTATGTTTGTTTGTTTGTTTGTAAATCGATCTCCTTTGGGCATTGATTTGGTCTGATCCATTCAAATTGGTATGTATTTGCGAAACATGATTTCGAAAATGTGTGAAAATTCAAATGGCGGCTTCAAATGGCGCGAGTTTTGTGATTATGGTCGATTCTATTCAAAATTGGTATGTGGGTTTTGGGGAATATAATTTTTCTGTAAAATTGAAAATTCAAGATGCGGCTCAAAATGGCGACCGAGTTTTGTGATTATGGTCTGATTCTATTCAAAATTGGTATGTGGGGTTTTGGGGTCGAATATATGATTTTTCTGTAAAATTGAAAAATTCAAGATAGCGGCTTCAAAATGGCGAGCGAGTTTTGTGATTATGGTCTGATTCTATTCAAAATTGGTATGTGGGGATTTTGGGTCAATATCATGATTTTTTGTAAAATTGAAAAATTCAAGATAGCGGCTTCAAAATGGCGCGAGTTTTGTGATTATGGTCTGATTCTATTCAAAATTGGTATATGGGGATTTTTGGGGTCGAATATCATGATTTTTCTGTAAAAATTGAAAAATTCAAGATAGCGGCTTCAAAATGGCGGCCGAGTTTTGTGATTATGGTCTGATTCTATTCAAAATTGGTATGTGGGGGTTTTTGGGGTCGAATATCATGATTTTTCTGTAAAAATTGAAAAATTCAAGATAGCGGCTTCAAAATGGCGGCCGAGTTTTGTGATTATGGTCTGATTCTATTCAAAATTGGTATGTGGGGGTTTTTGGGGTCGAATATCATGATTTTTCTGTAAAAATTGAAAAATTCAAGATAGCGGCTTCAAAATGGCGGCCGAGTTTTGTGATTATGGTCTGATTCTATTCAAAATTGGTATGTGGGGGTTTTTGGGGTCGAATATCATGATTTTTCTGTAAAAATTGAAAAATTCAAGATAGCGGCTTCAAAATGGCGGCCGAGTTTTGTGATTATGGTCTGATTCTATTCAAAATTGGTATGTGGGGGTTTTTGGGGTCGAATATCATGATTTTTCTGTAAAAATTGAAAAATTCAAGATAGCGGCTTCAAAATGGCGGCCGAGTTTTGTGATTATGGTCTGATTCTATTCAAAATTGGTATGTGGGGGTTTTTGGGGTCGAATATCATGATTTTTCTGTAAAAATTGAAAAATTCAAGATAGCGGCTTCAAAATGGCGGCCGAGTTTTGTGATTATGGTCTGATTCTATTCAAAATTGGTATATGGGGATTTTTGGGGCCAAATATTATGATTATTTTGTGAAAATTGAAAAATTCAAGATGTTACACGCTTTATATTAGCTTCACTTGTATGTTTGTTTGTTTGTTTGTAACCGACTCCTTTGGGCACGATTTTGACCCACTTCCAGACATCCGAATGATGTGAAATTTGGCAGGTGTACATAATTCCGATGACAATGCATTTAGAAATTGTTGTGTGGAAAAAACAAAATGGCGGCTCCAATATGGCGTACGAGTTTTGTGATTATGGTCCGATTCGCTTCAAAATTGGTATCCGCGGGATTTCATGGTCCGGAATTATAATTCTTTGTCAAAATTGAGAAATTCGAAATGGCGGCTCCAAAATGGTGGACGAGTTTTGTGATTATGCTCTGATTCTATTCAAAATTGGTATGTGGGGGTTTTTGGGGTCAAATATCATGATTATTTCGTGAAAATTGAAAATTCAAGATGGCGGCTTCAAAATGGCGGCCGAGTTTTGTGATTATGGTCTGATTCCATTCAAAATTGGTATGTGGGGGTTTTTGGGGTCGAATATTATGATTATTTCGTGAAAATTGAAAAATTCAAGATGGCGGCTTCAAAATGGCGGCCGAGTTTTGTGATTATGGTCTGATTCCATTCAAAATTGGTATGTGGGGGTTTTTGGGGTCGAATATTATGATTTTTGTGTGAAAATTGGAAAATCCAAGATAGCGGCTTCAAAATGGCGGCCGAGTTTTGTGATTATGGTCTGATTCTATTCAAAATTGGTATGTGGGGGTTTTTGGGGTCGAATATTATGATTTTTTTGTAAAAATTGAAAAATTCAAGATAGCGGCTTCAAAATGGCGGCCGAGTTTTGTGATTATGGTCTGATTCTATTCAAAATTGGTAAGTGGGGGTTTTTGGGGTTGGAGATTATGATTACCTAATTTGATAGGATTATTCCATTTTTCAATTTGCAAAAAATAATTCAAAAACTAAAAAACACCCTTTTATAAATGAACCACACTAATAAGTAGGAAATAAATAATAGTTTGGAAAAACTAAAAAACACGCTTTTATAGAAAACCAGACGAAAAAATAGAAAAAAAAAATGTATTTTATTTAAAAAAAAGCGTGGGGTGCATGGTTTCAATATATTATAGTACATTACACACCTAGGGCTGTGAAGTGAGAAATGTCTCAGATCACAGGTAATTGTTGGCCAAGGCGATACCATGCACCTCACGCTTTTTTTTAAATAAAATACAGTTTTTTCTTATTTTCTATTTTTTATCTGGTTTTCTATAAAAGCGTGTTTTTTAGTTTTTTTAAACTACTATTTATTTAATGAAAATATCTCGGGAGTTTTCAACACCCATTCGAAATACCAAACCGTACGCCCCGTGGATCACAGATAATGTGAAGCTTATCATTTCCTTGCGTGATGAAGCTCGAGTAAGATGGCGAAAATCTAAGTCATCTCTGCATTACGAATACTACAAGTCCTTGAGAAATTACACCACACTAGCATGTCGACACGAGAAAAAGGCATATTTTCAACATATCCTGCAACAGCATGGGGTCAACAAAATCTGGAGGGAGTTACATCATATGGGAATTCGAAAGAGTAGTGCGTGTTTGTCAGATCACCTGAAGAACGTAGAGCAGATAAATAATTACTTAGTTAATGGGATCTCGGCATTTCCGGAAAATCCAGGAACGGTCGAGTTCTATCAGATTTATAAACACGAATCGGCTGGACACTTTCAGTTCCCCCAGGTTTCATAAGAAAAAACAAAATACTGAATACCACCTCAAATCTAATGCACAAGGCTCAGGCTTATAAGTTTGAAGTTTTTATTTATGTGCTGTCCATTTGATTTGCCATTTATAAACCATAGAATCAATATTTTTCTTATAAATAATGCATTTTCACAGGCATAGAACATTTCTATAATCCAGCATATTCCAAAAAAATCAAGTGTGAACGAGCTCAAAGATCTTCGTCAGATTGATATATTGCCCACGCTCTGAAAAGTATTAGAAAGAGAAATTAATAATTAGTTGAAAGAGTACTTATATGAGCTCAATTTCCTACCAGACAACCAATTTCCGGAAGGGTTATAGTTGTTGTACTTTTTTGTTGCATATAACTGATGACA
Source organism: Gonioctena quinquepunctata (assembly GCA_018342105.1). Taxonomy (NCBI): domain Eukaryota; kingdom Metazoa; phylum Arthropoda; class Insecta; order Coleoptera; family Chrysomelidae; genus Gonioctena; species Gonioctena quinquepunctata. Next base: position 13,754 of record JAFIRS010004423.1, read on the forward strand.
TCTTAAGATAAATTGATAACAAAAAAATTACCCTTCTGGTTTTTTTGGGCTTTTCGAAAGCTTTCGACACTTTAGACTCCATTTTGCTCAAAAATAGATTGAAAATCAGAGTGTCAAAATTGAAGATGATATATCGCATCCTCTTGAGTTCTCATGTGGAGTCCCACAAGGTTCCATTATCGAGCCATTTCTGTTCGTTTTATATACCTGTGATTTTAAGAGAGTAATTGAGCATTTTCAGATTAACTTCTATGCGGATAATACTCCTTTCTACTTTTTTCCATCTGAAGTTAACGAAGCCACTGACAAATAAATAGTGATATAGCTTACTTACTTTTTAACGATTTCCAATAATCACGCCTTGAATATTGATGCAGAAAAGACTGTTGTGATGTTGTTCGGCTCTCGGTCACAAAAAACAATACACATAGGCATTCGAGTAAATGTGAATAGTAAGGAAATAATAGTGCGATTCAAAGAACATGTCAAGAAACTTCGTCGATCAGCTTCCTTGAACTTGAAGCTAATTTATAATAACAAAACATCCCTAAACCGAAGAGTAAAAGCCATCCTGCGCTATGCATTAGTTCTTTGCAGATTTATTTATTGTGATACTGTTTATGGCCCTTGCTTGGACCATGGTGACACTAGGACAATACAGGTGACGCAAAACTCGCGCCTTCGATTAATTCATGGAGACAGACGTAGGCAACATATATTCCATAAGCTTAAAGACATAGGATGGTTAGATATGAAAAACATGAAGTGACTCACCTAGCAAGAACAATATCAGTTCGTGAAGATGTCCATAACATCGACATTCGATTTAAAGGAACTATCACTCCTCCTTCTAACCGAAAACAAATTTTCAAACAGTCTTTCTCCTACCAAGTATCACTTGTATACAACCCATTACCTCTGGATAGCAGGAAGCTTTCCATAAATGCGTTCAGGTAGTACTTGAAGAAATATTTGAGATATGAAATTAATGTTGAATGACATTATAATTGAACAATAAAAACTTATTTTTCTTTTCCTCATATATATATATATATATATATATATATATATATATTTATATATATATATATATATATAATATATATATATATATATATATATTTATATTTGCGTTTATACAGTCCCGTTTCGGTACATACTGCCAACGAACCCAGACCAAATCCTACGAACTCAGACCCAGCCTCGGGCTTAACAAGGTTTTGCTATGTAAAACTGTCTAGGAGGGTTGGGACGCACACGGGACGAAATAATAGCCGGGTTTGGAAAAGCGGTGAAATGAAGATTTTTATATTCATTTAGTTCCATCACTGAACGTGTAGGCGGCGCTTCCGGTGGAGAAGCATATGGTATATAATGCCATGCATTTTTGCGACGAATACTAACCCGAAATTTGGCAGCAGTGCCGTTTATGTGTTGACGAAGTTTCAGCAGCAAGTTTGAACCCTATTGTCGTTATAATGTAATTTTCGGTTATTTGAGGATACCTTTATCTTCCTACCAATGAACATTGAGCAACAAACAATTATTTAAAATGAATATTTTTAAAGTTCAGCTTTTGAAAATATTGTATTCAACTTGCTTCGTTCATCTATCCGGTTCAAAACTTGTTAGTTAATTTCGACCCACTTCTAGTCGTTTGAATAATTTGAAATTTGGCAGTTTTTCATAATTCCGGTGACAATGCATTATTAAATTTTTGTTAACGGAAAAACACAATGGCGGCTCCAAGATGTCGGGCAAATTATGTGAAATGGTCTGATTCTAATCAAAGTTGGAATGTGGGAGTTTTTGGGATCGGAAATTATGATTTTTTTGACAAAATTCATAAATTCAATATGACGGCTCCAAGATGACATACGAGTTTTGTGATTATGATCCGATTCTATTGAAAATTGGTATGTGGGGTTCCTTGGTATTGGAGGTGACAGACGAGTTTTGTGATTATGGTCCGATTCTATTCTGAATTGGTGTGGAGGTTTTTGGGGTCGAAAATTATAACGAACGAGTTTTGTGGTTGAAGTCCGATTCTATTCAAAATTGGTATGAGTGTTTTTGTGGTCGGAGATTATGATTTTTTTGTCAAAATGCATAAATTCAAGATGGCGGACGAGTTTTTTTATCATGGTCCGATTCTATTCAAAATTGGTGTAAGGGGATTTTTGAGTTCGAGGATTATGAATTTTTTGAAATTTTATAAATTCAAGATGGCGGAGGAGTTCTGGGATTCATTGAACGATTTTATCTATAAATGGTATCTAGAGGTTGTTAAGGTCGGAAAGTATAATTTTTCGTTAAAATTCGATAATTCCAGATGACGGATTTAATAACTGAAAAGAATTGAATAAAACATTATTGAAAACATTTTTTAATGACAATCTTTTATTTTAATGCACTAAAAAGGAAAAATAACGGCTTTCAATCTGTTACTCACAGATTAACCCAGTCACAATTTAAAAATTTTTTTGGTGCATTCGAATGAAAGTAGTAGTCGAAAAGTTTTTATTAATCATTTGATTTTGGAATAAATTTCATTGGACTGAAAGTCTTATTATTATTATTACATGAAGGAACGAATCCAACCAGAATATATAATTGCACTCTGTCTATCAGGTTCAAATATTGCAATTGGAATTTGTCCCATTTCAAATCGACTCTGAATTCCCAGGTGCTCTCCATTCGAGTGACCATGTATTATGACATTTTGTATGACAAATTATTAAGAATGCGCCTCCAAAATGGTGGTGTGATTTATGGTCCAAAGATGTGTGATTCATGGTCCATTTCTTTTCAAAATTGGCATCTAGGGATTCTTGAAATCAAAGATGATTTTTTCGTAAAAACTTAAGAATTCAAGATGACGGATTTTATTAATGACTGCAGAGAATCGAATAAAAATGAATAGAAAAAAAAATGTTGAATTACCATGCAAATAATTTTTTCCAAAAGTGTCACATATGTTATTCTGTGAATAACAGACTCAAAAGCTTGTACTACAAAGATGATACTCTTAAATTCCAATTTGAGAACATTGTACGGCAAGGTTATGAATAAAGAAAATTGAAATTTTTTTATGCATTTGAAAATAAGCTTGAATATTTTGTTTCATTTTCATGATCATTTGAATGATGCTTGTTTTTTTCTAAATTACATTCTCCATGCACATGGAATCAAAGGAGAGTTGAATCATTTTCCATGTTTTCATGAGATCAAAAATGGCGTTCAATTCAATTATCGGAAAAAAAATTAAATCGGAAAAATAATCACTAACATCACTAGTCTACTCAGAAAATCTCAAATATTTGTAAGGGTACTACACAAGTAATTCACAAATTATCAAAACATGTATTTATTGAAAACCAAATATTTGCACTCGTATAAAATTGTTGAAATTAAAAAAGTCTCTTGAATTAGCAAAGAAAACTATATTAATTTGTTACGGTAGGTATTGAATACTAGGGTTTCAATTTGAATTACGTTCAAAATACTTACTCAACCACCTCACTTCCATTATTAACTATTATATACTATAACTAGCTGGTACCAGCGACTTCGTCCGCGTTGAACCTCGTATTTTTTGTGACGACTATTACAAATTCACTCACCTGGTTAGGGACATAATTTCTAAAAACACTGAAACACGTATTTCTTTATTTGTAACAAAGATCTCAAATACCAATTTTTATGACCCTCACAGAACCCCCATGCAAACTTTCACCTTCTATTTCACCCCTTCAGGGGTTGCATTTCTAAAACACTGAAATACATATTTTTTATTTTAACAAATTAAATATAATTTTTCATGACCCCATCTTGAAAACTAACTAATTCCCATACAAACTTTCAATACCAATTTAACCTCCATTTTACCCCCAAATAACAAATTTCATGATTATTTCTTCGAAACTAACTATACAGACTTCAGGGTTGAATTTTCAAAAACCTTGAAACACATTTATCTTCAATTGTGAAGAAGGGCGAAAATACTAATTTCCATGACTCTAATTTCAAAACCAACTTCACTTTCACCCCCCTTCTCACCCACCTTTCCACCTCTCTAGGGATAAAATATCAAAAAAATATGCTGTCAAAATTTCAGCTCGTAGGTCCAGCGGTTTGATCTGGGCGTTGATCGTATATCAGTCAATCAGTGAGTCAGTTAGTCAGGACATGTAATTATATATGTACATATTACTCCAAACACGAGGTAGCTGCTGTGAACCGTTGAGGAGATCCCTAGAAGTTTCAACAGAATCGGTTCACAGGTGTAGAATCAATAAATCATCCCCTATTTTTCTACCCTCAGAAGTGTCATTTCAAATTTATATGGAATCAACTCACAAGCATACCCTATACTATAAAAAAAATTATGCTAAGGAGTGGATTTTTTTTTTCAAATCCAACTGAAACCAACTTCGAAGTATACCCTGTCCATCAAAATGAAGATAATCAAAACTGGACTACTGTGCAAAAAGTTATGAGTGGTCATACATGAAAAAAATATATACGCGTCGACTAGAGTACCTCCTCCTCGTTTTTCGTCGGTTAAAAATTAATCCCATAAACTAAAACAGAAAAATCCTGTGACTAAAACTTATGCGTAAAAAAAAGAGTAAAGGTAGAAATGAAGTGTTTTACCATGATACATATCGAAAACAATTTCCTGATCTATTCTAATAGAAAAGTATAAATTGAACGCAGAAGAGTTTTGAGATGCTTTTTGAACAAATTGGTAGGATAGTAAAAATATCCAAGTGGGTATTACATACGAAATGAAAAGAATTCATCGATATCATCAAAAGAGAGTTATTGTAGTAATTGCTATTGGAAGTTTTCATGTGGAAAATTAGTCTATTTCTTGTTATGTAGGGACTGCAATTGATTGAATACTCAGAGATTGGTTAGCGTAAACAAAAAGTATATCGGAAAATTTCCTCCGGATGAATAATTGTCCAAGTTTCTCAAATCTGAGGTTCTCATCATGACATTCGAAATGCCGATGGCGGAAATGTAGTTTAGATTTTTGACAATTTCTTTCTGGACATAGTAGATCCGTAAGATGTATTTGTCAACAGTGTTCCATATCATTCAATTACATTCCAATATAGGTATTACCATAGAGTTATATATTGTTACAACATAGAGATGACTTTGAAATTATTTGGTATTTCTCAGGATGAAGCCGACAGCTTTCAATGCCTTCCTAACGATAACCTCAACATGGCTTTTTAACGGATTTTTTCATCCAGGATGACCCCTAGGTCCTATAATTCATCTTCGGATTATAGTATCTGTTATTTATATAAAGATTTGTTGTCAAAGGAGTTGAACACTTCGATAAGAGAATTTGAGAACATTTCTGTATATTGAGAACAAGCCTAATGGTTGTAAAGTATTTTGAAAAACGATTCAGATCATTTCGAAGGTCTGAGTAGTCCATGTTGTCTTTGATTCCTTCAAGAATTTTAGAATCATCTACGTATGATAATGTTTCAGATGCAATTAAACATTTTCATATGATACTTAGAAAAATACTGAGTAGTAAGGGACCTAGGTGTGATCCATGTGGTACACCTGGTGTAATTACTGTTTCATGCGATTGAGAGTTATTCAAGGCGATATATTGGTATCTGTCAGAAATATAAGCCTCAAAACATTGCATTGCATATACGCCAATATTTCCAAATTTCGTCACAAGAGTTGGATGATGTACTTTATCCAATGCCTTGGAAAAGTCGGTGTAAACTGCACACATTGACACTCCATGTTCCATGGAGGAAAATATCTTGCACAAACGGAAAGAGATTAGTAGTGACACTTCTATTCTTGTTGAAGTGTAATGTTATGCAATCAATTTGAGTTCACAAATTTTATTCCATTTTAGTAGGAAAAATTGAGATGCAAAAAATTAAACTGAAGTTGATAATTACCAATGAAAAACATTTTTGAAGACAAGCTTTTATTAAGGCCGTATACTATATACTAAAAGTTTGAGTCATCGCTGACAATGATTTAATAATTTTTTTTTTATTATTTTGTTTCAAAAAGTTTTTCATGAAAATATGTACCAAATAAGAACTTCTAAAAGTATATAATTTTTACAAATATTCATAAGAGTAGGTACCAATTAATTTCATTGGGAAATGATTGGTTTGTAAGTAACAATTCGTTGGAGTATTAATTTCATTACAATTCACGCAAAAAGCTTTTCAAAACTAAATAATTCAACAAAAAGTAATTAAATTATTGTCAGCGATGACTTAAACTTATTTTATACGTTTTATTACACGGCTTACATAAAAGCTGGTCTATAAAAACTTTTTTTATTGATTATTAAATTTTTTGCTTTTTAGTTAGTTCGCCTTGATCTGTTCATTCCTATCGTCAGATCAAAAAGGGATAGGGAAACTATGGAAAAAAGTGATGATTCCGAATCTTAGCCTTCGGATAGCGAAAGCGAAGGTGAAATTGAAAATGGAACCCAAAAAAGATTAAAGTCCCGCCTATTATCTCACGCAATAAATCTAAATAGATACCACTGAGAGACTTTATGGACAAATGTGTACCAAAAATCGGTTACACAAAAGTCCAAAATTTAAATGACGGATTAAGAATCCAACCCGCTTCCCCTAATGACTACAAAAAGATTCGAAACATTCTTACTCGCAAAGATGTCCCGTACCATACTTTCACGTTACCAGCTGACAAACTTCTCAGAGTCGTATTCAGGGGCGTTCCCACTGAATTTGACAAGAAGGACATTAAAAAAGATTTAGAAGACCAAGACTTCGACATAACTTCAGTCTCGCGTATGAAAAAATACGATAAAACACCTATGTCCATGCTCTTGTACTAAGTAGTAGATAAAAGTCAATTTATGACGTTAGAGAAATCTTAGACATAATTGTCAGAGCGGAATCCCAAGAACCATGAACATCCGTGGCCCAGTGCTATAGATGACAAAAATTTGGACATGCGCAAAATAAATGTTTCGCACAGCCAATGTTTGTTAAATGCGGTAATTCAAATCTTACAAATAAATGTAGGAAATCAAAAAACACACCAGCGAAGTGCTGTAACTGCAAAGGCCAGCACACGGCCACCTACAGAGGGTGCATTTGTTTCCCCAAACTACAAAGGAAAATAAGCAATAGAAATAATAATAACGATGATCAAAACCAAAATCGCGAAAAACGTCCCGTGGGTGCCGGTTCAACACGACCAAGTAACTCCTATGCTAGTGCTGCCAAAAACTTAATTCCAAATGGAGAGTCCAATTCAATAAAAGATCTTGAAGAGTTGACCAACTTGCTGAAGCGACGCCCAGGGCTAAAACAATTTATTACCTTAAACGCCTTGAACCTCCGTAATAAGAAACACAATTACTCCGGACTCTCTAAACATGGTGACTTGGAATGCCAACGGGCTCATATCAAAGAAAGATGAGCTCATCGACTTTTTAACTGATCATGATATAGATATAGTGTTTCTACAAAAAACGCACCTCAGAAACGACCACGTTGGCATCCCAAATCATAAAATATTCAGGAAAGATAGACTTGGGAGGCGGAGTTGCCATTGGGGTGAAACGAAACCTTTCTGTAGTCCAAGCCGACTTAGATTCAAATAGATTAAATAACACGGAGACTATTGGCGTTGAGGTCAATACCCAGAGAGGTCGTCTTCGACTAGTGTCAGTTTACAACCCCCCAACAAGCATACTATCTGAAGACGCTCTAGATAGCCTAATCGGTGAAGTTAATACGCCAACAATATAAGCGGGCGATTTTAATGCAAAGCACGTTCCGTGGAGCAGGGTAACAAACCCAAACGGCCTCAGACTGCACAGACATTGCGATAACTCAAACTACATAATTGGAGCACCATATCGTCCTTCTCATTGCGGAGCAAACATACCAGACATATTAGACATAGTACTATATGAAAATATTACTTGGAACATTAATTCAGAAAGCATCAGCGAACTGAGCTCGGGCCATAATCCGGTCTCTATAACCTTAGGCCAAGGACAGTCTGCCCAAGTGGATAGATATTATAGTACAACAGATTGGGATTTTTTTTTATTCCGCTTAACAAACGAGTACCGCGCCCCCGAATCAATAGAATCGCCGGACGAACTAGATAATGTTCCCAAAAAATTTTAAAAAACAATTACTAAAAACTTGCACGATTTAACATAAAAAAACCCCTCCGAACTATAATACCTTACCGCCAAACGTTAAGCTCCTAATTACGAAAAAAACAGAGCTAGAAGACGCTACTGAGCGTCACTAGCTGGTGATGATAAAATCTTTTATAATAGCTCAAACCAAAGGGTTAAAAATGCAATTAAAATGTTCAAGAACGATAGATGGGAAAAAATCCTCGAAGGAATCAACCCTAACGATCCGAATAAAACTTGGAAGCTAGTGATAAAACTAAAAAAAAAAGTGAATTTACCTTCTATTCATGGACCAAACGGTCTGAAATATAGCGATGCTGATAGAGCCGAAGCCTTCGCTGATACCATGGGAGCGACAGTTCCGGGTAAACACTTAATCAGATGATGATATAAATAGAGAATTGATGATCGAAAATAACATCAAAAACCGCTTGAGGGAGCATGATGATGACGTAGTACGTCCTGCCTATCTTAACGAGATGAAAGGTCTTATGAAAAGACTGAAAAAGAAAACAGCCCCAGGACTAGATGAAATTTCAAATGAGATCTTGAAAAATTCACCTGAAACACAAATAACTTCTTTATAAAACATAATCAATAACGCAATCTGCTCAAGATACTTTCCCAAAAGATGGAGGCATGCCATCATCATTATGATCCCTAAAACTGGCCAAGATCCAACATTTTCCCAAAACCATCGACCCAATGGTCTTTTATGCAGCGTCGGAAAAATAGCAGAAAGAGTCATCCTGCAAAGATTGCAGGAAGAAATAGAAGACCTAAATTTAATACCGGATTTCCAATTTGGATTCAGGGAATTCCACTCAACAGAGTTGCAGGCCCTGAGACTGGTCGGAAATGCCATCTCAGAATCAAAAGAAAAACAATTCGTTCATGCCTTATTTCTAGACGTCGCAAGGGCATTCGACTGTGTCTGGCATGAAGGCCTTTTATATAAACTTAATGAGTTCCACGTTCCATTGTGTTTGATTAAAATAATCGCATCCTTCTTAGAAAAAAAAACCTTCCAAGTCCGCGTTGAAAATTCACTATCAACATCTGAAGAGATACTTGCTGGAGTCTCCCAGGGCGCAGTACTGTCGCCAACCTCATATAATATATTCAATAGTGATATCCCAGAGTCAAGAAACACAAAAATATTCCTATTTGCCGACGATACGGCAATCCTAGCCTACTCTCGGAACAAAAATCATGCTGTAAGATACCTCCAAGATGCGGTTAATGATCTAGAGAGTTGTTTTTTCGACTGGAAGATCGCTATAAACCCTAACAAATCACAAGCCATCCCCTTGGGCAGATTCCTGAGAGACCCAACTGCTAAAATTAACATAGCAAACCATGACATCGAATGGGCAACAAACGTTCAGTATTTGGGACTTACTTTAGACCGCAGATTAACCTGGAATAAACATGTCATTGAGATAGAAAACAGAGGCACACACAGAATAGTAGCACTATATCCATTTCTGAACAGGAAAAGTAAACTAAATGTAAAAACAAAAACATTATTATATGAAACAGTCATCAGACCCGTCATTACCCATGCCTCCGCAGTCTGGGGGCAAATTTCAAACTCAAACATGCTGATCCTGGAACGGGCGCAGGAGAAAGTTATAAGGATCATCACAAATGCTTCGTGGTACATGCGAAACAATAACATCTTATCAGACCTCAATCTCACAAAGATTAAAGACCTCATTCGTGAGCGCAATATTGAGTTTTTTGGTAAAGCCGAAACCCACGAAAACTTATTAGTTAGGGAATCTGTGAACTACCCTACAGACGACCCCACCAAATACAAACGGCCAAAACTATCGCTAGTTTAGGCCAGAACCACGAAAATTTGAAACTTCTAAAAACGACCATTAAAGTATATCCATAGGATAAATCTTAACATCAAAACGTTCCATTGAATTTTCAAGGAACAACAAAATCATTCACGCCTCAGCTAAGTATTTTACACTCAACTAACAAAGAACACTAAAGGAATTCAGATATAATACTAAGAGGAAAGAGTAAAGAGGCAATGCCTCAACTCGGTGAATAGCCAACGATCACAAACAAAACAAACTGTTCATTCCTAATAGAGTATCGTGAATACAAGGTCTCTTCCCTGTAAGTTTCGAGCTGAAAGAAATTATGATCTCTGACACCAAAAACTCCCACACGTCAATTTTGAATAGAATCTGACCATAATCACAAAGCTCTTCCACCATTTTGAAGTCGCTATCTCAAATTCATAGATTTTGACAAAAAATTCATAATCTCCGAACCTGAAAACTCCCACTTACCAATTTTGATTGAAATATGACCATAATCGGAAAAACTCGTCCCCTATCTTGGGACCGCTATCTTGAGTTTATTAATTTTGTAAAAAAATTCATAATATCCGACCCCAAAAATCCTCGCATACCAATTTTGAATCGATTCGGACTGAATTTATGAATTTCGACCCCAAAAACACCCAAATACCAATTTTGAATCGAATCGGACCATAATCACAAAACTCGTCCGCCACATTGGAGCCGCCATCTCATGAATTTTGACAAACATTTCATAATCTCTGACCCCGAAAACCCCCACTACCCAATTTTAAATCAAATAGGACCATAATTACAGTCGCCATTTTGTTTTTTTCTCTTACAAAAATTCCATAATGCATTGCCACCAGAATTATGAACACCTGCTAAGTCGGTCAAAATTCACCTGCAAGATTTGAACCAAACTAACGAACGAACGAACTAACTAACTAACAAGTGAAACTGAATAAAAGCTTGTAAAAATCATTGAATATCCCAAAATTGAAATTCTGACTGAATTAGACAGCAGTCAAGTGAACAAAATTGAATGAGAATGTTCCTCTCGTGTTTGTGTTGTGAAAATAAAACATTCTCTGCGCAATTTGTTCATAATATCTTGCGAAAAGAGCGGCAACACTGCCGGGTCTGTGAACGTGGATTGAATGTTAGAAATTGTATGTTATGGCTTGAGAACGCGGTAAAATATAATGGGCTTGTGAACGTGACATAAACTATACAATTATAAATTTTTTATTTTTTTTTACCCCTCTCAGTTCCAGTTATTTTTGGAGATTGTAATAACTGTAGAACACCAAAATGTTTGTTTAAATCATAAGTATTTCTAGTGGGTCTGTGGTGGTCTGATAATTGTAATGGTCTGACAACGTGGGTTGAATCTGTATATATATATATATATATATATATATATATATATATATTTATATTTGTGTTTATACAGTCCCGTTCCGGTACATACTGCTTACCAACCATATCCAACGAACTCAGACCCGGCCTCGGGCTTGACAAGGTTTTGCTTTGTAAAACCGTCTAGGAGGGTTGGGACGCACACGGGACGAAATAATGGCCGGGTTCGAAAAGGCGGTAAAATGAAGATTTTTATACTGATTTAGTTCCATCACTGAGCGTGTAGGCGGCGCTTCCATTGGAGATGTATTTGGTATATAATGCCATGCATTTTACCGACGAATACCAACCCGAAATTTGGCAGCAGCGCCGTTTATGTATTGACGAAGTTTTAGCAGCAAGGCTGAACCACATTGACGATATATTGTAATTTTGGATCATTTGAGGATACTATCATTTTACGGAAAATGATATTTGAAAGACTAGTTTGTTGACAGATTTTTTCACTTTATTCTAGAATATTTTCCTACAAATAAAAATTAAGCAATAAACCATTATTTAAAATGGATATTTTTATAGTTCAGCTTTTTAGAAGCTTTTATTTAGTTTTCTTCGTTCATATATCTGTCCTTCCGGTTCAAAATTTGTAAGTGAATTTTGACCCCCTTCAAGTCGTTTGATTAACTTGATATTTGGCAGAAGTTCATAATTCCGGTTAAATTTGTTAGAGGAAAAACAGAATGGCGGCTCCAAGATGGCTGGCAAATTATGTGATTATGGTCCGATTCTATTCAAAATTGGAATGTGGGAGTTTTTGGGGTCAAAGATCATGAATTTTTTCACAAAATTCATATATTCAATATGACGGCTGAAAGCTGACGCACGAGTTTTGTGATTGGTCCGATTTTATTGAAAATTGTTATGTGTGGGTTTTTGGGTTCGGAGACTATGCAGTTTTAGGTAAAATTCCTAAATTCAAGATGGTGGACGATTTTTGTAATTATGGACAAGCTCTATTCAAACTTGTTATGTGAGAGTTCTTAGGACTGGAGATGACGGACGAGTTTTGTGATTATGGTCGGAATCTATTCAAAAGGGTGTGTGAGGGTTTTTGTGGTCGAAGATTATGATTTTTTTGTCAAATTTAATAAATTAAAGATGGTGGGCGAGTTTTGTGTTCATGGTCTGATTCTATTTGAAATTGGTGTGTGCGGATTTTTGGATCTGAGATTAATTAAGAGTTTTCATTCATGAATTCAAGATGATGGACATGTTTTGAGATTATGGCCCGATTCTATTCAGAATTGGTATATGGTGATTTTCGGGGTCGAATATTATGAATTTGTTATCAAAATTCACAAATTGAAGATGGCGGATGAGTTTTGTAATAAGGTTGGGACATGAAATTTTTTAATGGATATTTGGAATCTACGTATACGATTTTTTTTCCTACATTTCACGCTCCTCCATCACCTTGGAGAGAAAGCGTGACGTCAGAGTACTGTTGGGTCCGTTGATCCTCTCTTCTGCAGTAGGCAGCGAGGAGGTGTTGCTGCCGCTAATATTGCGAATTGTTTATTGTTCGCGTAGATATAAATATTCGTATCGTAATTTTCGAAGTGTCTACTCCAAAAACGAGTAATCGTTGGTGTTATGGGCCTGGTTGTGAGTATTCAACAAGAAAAACCGCAGAAATTATATTTTTGCATTTTTGCGTGCTTTCTCAAGAGAAAAGGAAAAAAAGTGGTTTTGTGTTGCTCGTAGCGAGTAAATACCAACAAAAACACAATTGTTTTGCTGCGAGGATCATTTCACTTCGAAGGATGATATGGAAATCTACATACATTATTCATTAACGGGTACTGCAAGAAAATTGAAAGGAGACGTTCTGCCCCACATTTTTACTGAGCATTTACAGTGAGCAGATTGATGCAAATTTGAGGCTGTAACTCGACCATATCGCAACTCATGCCTCAATGAACAGTCATTTTGAGACCTACCCGGAAGTTCTGCTAATTCACACAATTTTTTTGTCAAAACTGTGCTCGCGAAAATAATAAATTCATCAGCGGAAGTTTGATTCGATTCTTTCAATTCTTTCCAGATTTGATCAATGAACAAACGCATGATTTCACGCTCTTTGATATTATAATAATATCGAGTAAACTGCAAATTAATTTGTTTTTCCTGAGCTGTCACTAAAAATTCGCATAAAAAGTATTTTTTCGCATCGTTTGTGTAAGGCACAGAAACAACAGCAGAATTATCGAATTCAGATAGGACTTTCATTAATTTTTTTGTTGTTCCTACTGTGGATGAAACCGATTTTTTCCAATAGCACAGTACTTCGGTAAAAGCAGGTTCTTCGTTACGGCGATATAACCACATTAAAAATGCTATCGCATGTTTACAACCCCCTGAAAACAACAAAAAGTGCTGCTGCCTGGAAAATGTTACAAAAGTTACTGACAAGTTTAATGAATCTTCAGATTGTTTCCGACATCGTAAGAAAAGAGTAGTGCAATAAATGTCTAGTTGTACATTCCCAAAACTACGTGAATAAATAAATATGGATGTACTTACACTCTACGAATAGTGAAAATAACTCATTTTTTTATGTATTTTTGCATAGTTCCATCACAAACGAACAGGGATTTTCCCAATAAAAAAATCTAGGAAATACCCTGATTCTATCGATTTTAATAATATTATACCCATTACTATCGATTCGTCTTATATTATTACCTTTCGTAGCTGCACAATCCAAACAGAAAACATCTTGAATGACATCTTTTTCATCGACTGTCATTTCCACACGATGCATTCGGCCGCTCCGAGTCCCAACAGTATCGTGACGTCACGCTACCAAAATGCCACTCCGAGCGACGGTGAATTTATCGATTTTTGAAGTCATTTTCAATGAAAAATTGATGACGAAAGTATTTTTTTTTCAACGGTATTATTGATTTCAGTGATCAATCTCTGTAATGAAAGTGGTTTCATACTGATTTTTCCCATCATGTCCCAACCTAATTATGGCCCGATTCGATTCAGTATGTAGTATGTAGGGGTTTTTGTGGTCGGATATTATGAATTTAGCCGAAAATCATTGATTCTTAGGCAAAATTCATAAATTGAAGATGGCAACTCCAAGATGGCGGATGAGTTAATCTTTAGATGGTCTCTCCGTTGAAGGACTAGATAGCTACTTACAGGCAGAAAAGGCCTAATAATAACGATGCTATAACAAAAATGTTTAGATTAAGGAGTACACAAAATAAAATAATTAATAAAAAACTCAATAATTGCTTTGGAAGTATGACGTAGGTTTTTCCGTGAGTTATAGATTCAGAAGCTTATCGCGCAAAGTTTTCAGTTCGAATACAAAAGCGACAAGCTTTTGAATCTATAACTCACGGAATAACCTATGTCAAACATCCAAAGCAATTATTCCAATTTTTTAGTACATTTGTATGAAAGCTTGTCTTCAAAAAGTCTTTTTAGTAGCTATTTTATTTTTCGTCGGTTGAAAATAAATCCTTCAAACTAAAACAGAAAAAATCTCATAGCTAAAACCTATACGTAAAAAAGGAGTGAAGAAAGAAAGTGTGTTCTGATAGAAAATTATAGTTTTAAGATGCTTTTTGAACATTTGGTAGGAAAGTAAAAAGCTAGTGAGATTACAAACGAAATTATAGGAATTCATTGTCTATAAAGAAGAGTTATTGTAGTGAATGCTATTGGAAGCTCTCATGTGGAAGATTCGTCTATTTCTTGTTATGGAGGTACTGCAATTAATTGAATACTCAGAGATTATATGGTTAGTGTAAACGAGAAATATATCGGAAAATTCCCTCCGGATAACTAATCGTTCGAGTTTGTGAAATCTGAGGTTCTCATCATAACATTCGAAATGCCGATGGCGAAAATATCTGTAGTTTAGATGTTTGACAATTTTTTCTGGACATAGTCGAAACATAAGATGTATTTGTCATAAACAGGGTTCCATATAATGCAATTGAATTCCAATATAGATATTATCATAGTTATACATTGTCACAACATAGAGATGACTTTAAAATTCAATTCTTTGGTATTTCTCAGGATGAAGCCGATAGCCTTCAATGCCTTCCTAACGATAACCTCAACATGGATTTCAAACGGGAGTTTTTTTATCCTGGATGACCCCTACGTCCTTTACTTCATCTTCGGATTATAGTATCTGTTTATTTATATAAAGATTTGTTGTCAAATGAGTTGAACACCTTGATAAGAGAATTTGGAAATATTTCTATATTGAGAAAGAGCCTATTAGTTGTGGGAGTATTTTGAAAACCAATTAAGATCATTCTGAAGGTCAAAGTGGTCCACGTTGTCCTTGATTCCTTTGTAAATTTTCAAATCATCCACGTATGAAGATATTTTAGATGCAATCAAACATTTTTCTATGTCATTAGAAAAATACTGAGTAGTAAGGGACCTCTGTGTGATCCTTGTGATACACCTGAGGTAATTAATGTTTCGTGCGATTGAGAGTTATTCAAGGCGATATACTGATATCTGTCAGAAATATAAGAGTTTAGAAGCCCTAATAGATCGCCATGTACACCAATATTTCCAAATTTCGTCATCAGAGTTGGATGATGTACTTTATCGATTGCCTTGGAAAAGTCGGTGTACACCGCACATATTGACATTTCATGTTCCATGGAGTTGTGAATATCTTGCACAAACGGAAAGAGATAAGTAGTGACACTTCTCTCCTTGAAGTGTAATGTTGAGTTCACAAATTTCATTACATATTAGTAGGAAAAATTGGGATACAAACAATTGAACTGACACACAAACAGAGGATCTAAGTTAATAATAACCAATAAAAAACATTTTTGAAGACAAGCATTTATTTCAGCCGTGTACTAAAACGTATAAAATAAGTTTAAATCATCGCTGACAATGATTTAATTATTTTTTGTGGAATTATTTGGTTTCAAAAAGTTTGTCGCACGGAGTGTTCATAAAAGTAGGTACCAATTAATTTGATTGGCAGTGACTGGTTGGTAAGCAAGAACTTGTCAAAGTATTTGATATTCACAAAAATTCATTAAACTATGTACAATGATTGTTTGGTAAGAAACAACTTGACGAAGTATTAATCCATTACAATTCACGCGACAAGCTTTTTGAAACCAAATAACTCAACAAAAAATAATTAAATAATGGCCCGCGATGGCTTAAATTCATTTTATACATTTTAGTACACGGCTTAAATGAAAGATTGTCTTCAAAAAGGTGTGTTTTGGTTATTTTTATTTCTCATTTTCAGTTAGTTCGCCTTAATCTTTTCATTTCTAATAGAGCATCGTTATTACAAGGTCTTTTTCCTGTAAAGTTTGAGTAGGAAGAAATCATGATCTCCGACCCCAAAAACTCTCACACCAATTTTGAATAGAATCTGATCATAACAACAAAACTCGTCTGCCATCCTGAAGTCGCCCTCTTGAATTCATAGATTTTGACAAAAAATTCATAATTTCCAAACCTGAAAACTCCCACATACCAATTTTGAATAGAATATGACCCTAATCAGAAAACTGGTCCCCCATCTTGGAGCCGATTTCTTGAATTTATGAATTTTGATAAACAATTCATATTTTTCGACCTCGAAAACCCTACATACCAATTTTGAATCAAATCGGACCATAATCACAGAACTCGTCCGCCATCTTGGAGCCGCCATCTTGAATTTATGAATTTTGACAAAAATTATATAATTTCCGATCCCGAAAACTCCCACATACCAATTTTGAATCGACTCGGACCATAATCACAGAACTCGTCCGCCATCTTGAAGCCGATTTCTTGAATTTATGAATTTTGATAAACAATTCATATTTTTCGACCTCGAAAACCCTCACATACCAGTTTTGAATCAAATCGGACCATAATCACAAAACTCGTCCTCCATGTTGGGGCCGCCATTTCGAATTTATGAATATTGACAAAAATTTCATAATCTCCGACCACGAAATCGCCAACGTACCAATTTTGAATCAAATAGGACCATAATCACAAATCTTGTCCACCATCTTGGAGCCGCTATTTTGTTTTTTTCTCTAACAAAAATTCCAAAATGCATTGTCACCGGAATTATGAACACCTCGCAAGTCGGCAAAATTTATTTGTAAGATTTGAACCAAACTAACAAACGGACTACCTAACTAACAACAAGTGAAACTAAATAAAAGCTTGTAACAATCATTTAATATCCCAAAATGAATTTTTTTTATTTGGCGACTGAATTAGACAAAAGTCAAGTATACAAAATTGAATGAAAGTGTTTGGCGAGTTAATTTTCCTCTCGTGTTTGTATTGTGAAAATAAAACATAACATGCACAATTTGATCATATATCATGAGAAAAGAGCGGCAACACTGCCTGGTCTCTATACGTAGATTGAATGTCGGAAATTGTATGTGATGGCTTGAGAACGCGCTAAAATATAATGGGCTTGTGAACGTGACATAAACTATACAATTATCATGTTTTTCACTTTTTTTACCCCTCCCAGTTTCAGTTATTTTTGGAGATTGAAATAACAGTAGAACACCAAAATGTTTGTTGAAATCATGAGTATATCTAATGGGTCTGTGGTGGTCTGAATACTATAATGGTCTGACCACGTGGGTTCAATATATATATATATATATATAAATATATATATATATATATATATATATATATATATATATATATATATATATATATATATATATATATTATCATGAAGCATAATTTTGATAAATCCAAAATTTAAATGTTTCCTCTAAAATATGTAAGGTACAGTCAATTTTTGTTCCCGGTAAGAGGGCTGATAGAGATTCCTTTAATTTCAGTATAATACTGTATATCCCATATTGACCATTTTTTTATTTTCTTGGGTGTAATCGTTTTTATTTGCCTTTTGTTTAATTTCTTTTTTACTCTTTCCTAACATTTTTAATTTTTTATTCCAACAATGTAACATTGTTGTGATTAGTTATTTTAATTTTCGATTTTATTTTATTACACATAAGGTATAATTCAGGTCAATGGAGACCTATTCAAATTTCTTCAAATATATTTTTTTATTATTTTTATTATTTCTTGTATAGATTCAAGCTGGAGCCCAGCTTTTACGGGCCGGGGGGAAGTGTCATGAAGCATAAGTTTAATAAATCCAAAATTGTTTCCTCTCCTAAAGGCCACAAGGGCATTTAAGTTCCTGTTCTGCACTCGTTTGTATCTCATAATTAAATCAATACCCTGTATTGCATTGCAGAGCGAAATAGCAGGAACTGAGGTGTTGAATTACATTAATTGAACTCGATCAGCAAATAATGCTGATCAAAGATTTTCGGAAGGAATGACCTGTGGAGAGGGGCATTGATTGTCGAGTTTTGCTAATAATTGAGGAGAATAGAACAGCCAGTTGATCGCGAGTTTTAATCGAGTAAACAACGAAAATAATCGGCAGATGACACTTCTCCCAATGGCAATTTTAATAAATCTATATTTTTATAAATGTGTCTTTTACCTAATTGACTCCACCTCTATTCTTGCAGCCGCACTGCAAGGAGAACAATTCAGGGTTGTTAGAGTTAAATGGGGTTTGAGTAGCCGATAATGATCATGGCTATTCTCGATATTAGAAAATGTGTTGTGGGCTTGGAAAAAGTCCCGAAATATATATATATATATATATATATATATATATATATATATAAATATATATATATATATATATATATATATATATATATTTGTATGTTTGGAAGTAGGTTTAAAAGTAGGTTAAATGTTTAAAGAGTTGGAATAATGATAATAATAATGAAAAAACCCATAAATAATAAAATATTCGTATTTGGTAATCTGTGCTATGTTATTCTACAGATTCTGCCTGTTTTCTGAAACCTTGTATAATATTAATCGATACATACTTACAATCAATTGGCATAATTTAAAATTTTTAGAAATCAAAATTTATGAATATATTTTTGATCACAAGCAGATAACAAAATATTGAAATTTCTAACATCCTGTATATGAAATTGGATCTGAACACAACAGCCAATGAGATGCCAGGAGAGATCTTGATGCAAAATTAGTAATTTTGAAAATATAGAAAAGCAGAAACGTCAAAAGAAGAATTTAACATGTATTTATATAAATTATAATGTGTTAAAGAAAAATAATGAAAAGTGCTACAAATAGTGTGTCAAAATCGAAAATTCGAGAAGAAAAACAAAATGTGTTGGAAGGGGGAGAATCAACAAGCGAGAGAGGGTAGAAAAAAATTATTTTGGGAAGAATGACGTTGAAAATTTAAATTTGGAACAAACAAACAATTTGGAATATAAAATCAGTTATTAGCCAAGAAAACATTAGAAAAATATGAAGAACACTACCAGATAAAAAAATCACAAATGCAGAGTTAACATTACCTTTGCTTCATTGGAAATTCATAAATGAGGAGAAGTCCCAGTTGACGAGAGCACCAGCAGTTTCCAAGAACGGAAGAGAATCCAAAACGCTGAGCAGTTTGGTACAGGAGTTTCCACGTATTTGTTGAAAACATTAAAGTTGCCGCAATGCAAATAAGAACTGAACTTTTCATAGAATAAAATAACACATAACCTACAAAACGAAGTTGAATTCACTTTATTATTCCATAATTTCATTTGTTGTTGTATATACTTATTTCTGAAGCTTTAATTGGGTTATTTATCGCAGACTAGGTAGTAATAAGCTTTTCCTGAATAGAGGAAATTATTATTTTGATGAAATTCTACTTTATTTTCGATGTTTCATCAACAATGAATTGCTAATTTCTGAAATTGACGTCAAGAGGGCTTCACAGTGGAACCATCTTCTGAGATCCATAGGCGTACCGATTGAGTTAGCTGAAGGTGAAGCAAATAAGGTGAAGGAAAAAACGTAAAGAGCATAGCCTGAGATATTGAATATGTATATGGGTATTTATTCATCAATACATATCAAATAAATCTTAAAAAAGGTAACTAGCTTAAAGAATTTGGAAAATAACAAAAAAGTGAAATATTACAAAACAAAACAAAATGAAACAGAAATTATTTATATTTGTTATGATATTTGATTGTGGAAAGTGAATAAACAAATATAAAATAAAATAAAAAACAACCGCAATCAACGCATCATAACAATATATATATATATATATATATATATATATATATATATATATATATATATATATATATATATATATATTTCTCTGTCCCTTTACTATAATTGCTTGCCTCTGATGTAATATATAACCTATATAACATATATCTAAGATACGATATTAGTATATATTGTAAAATAAAGTTTTTTCGCGCTCGGGAATAATGACAGGGGTTTCATGTAACACCAGTTACACGAAACCATCTGATCCTCGGTGCTTTTCCATGAAGTGGTACTTAGCTTGAAGTTTGTTTCCCTTTTCCTTTGTTTACCACCAATTTATACATGTCATAAATCTGTTATATGTACAAACTCATATGGGAAATAAAAACCTGTTATTATTATTATTATTATTATTGGGGATTTGGTATAGCGGGAACAAGAACAGTAGAAGTGATCCAAATTTTAAAAAAATTGCCGGTGTTTCGACGTGTATTTAATGTCTTCTCCAGGGCTTCAAGGTCTACACAGCATCAGTACCATACGTATTTCCAATGAAGTAAAGAAGAAGTAGAAATTGTATCCTTCAAATTATTCGGAGATTTGGTATAGCGGAAACAAAAACAATGAATGATGTCCAAATTTAAAAAAAAATAGCCGACGTTTCGACGTGTATTTATCGTCTTCTACGTATGGGACTGATGCTGTGAAGACCTTGGAGTCCTGAAAAAGACGATAAATACATGTCGAAACGTCGGCAATTTTTTAAAATGATGTTTATTTTCTAATATTTGTTTCCTTGGTCAGCAGTGTTTTGAAAAATCGCAAGGGTTAACTACCCTACAAAGTAGCTGATGTGAATTTTCCCTATAGGGGCACGAATAATATGTTTTGTGTCATCATATTCCAGCGTTCAAATTGAAAAGTTCTTCCAAAAATTTCAAATATAAACTACTCCCATGAGGGGGTTGATTTATATTTTTTCTATGATCGGGCAAAAAATATGTTATTTGCAATCATTTTCTAACGTTTCAATAAAATATCTTTACCAAAACCTTCGGTCAACAAAGTTTCACAAAAAAATCGCAGGTATTGACTATCCTTATGAGGAGACCGACTTAAAAAAAATTATGGTGACACAAACATATATTTTGTGGAATCTACATTTTAGAGTTTCAATGGAATATCTTAGCTGGAAATCCCTGGTCAGCAGAATTATTAGAAAAATTACAAGTAAAAACTACCCGTAAATGGGGAAGGATTTAATTTTTTAATATGGTAGCATGGATGCATCCCTTCATAGATGTCAATTTTGCATTATGATCTTGATAATTGCATTACAAGTTGTTATATCAGAATCGCTTATTACATGACAAGAAATAGAGAGTTCAGATTACACCCTGTATGCAATTGCTATCGGGGTCGCGTAGAATTAACCTAATATACGTGTTACATATCAAAATTTACATATATATTTCCAAGTTCAAACTCAAACTACCCCGATTTTTCCAGAGTTCGAGTTTGCAGTTGGAAATTCCTAGTTTGAACTGGATATTTGATTTTCCGACATGACAGTTAAAACTTGGAAATTCCGACCACAAAGTCGAAAATTTATGTTCTTGAAGTTAGAAATTCCTAGCTTCAATTGAAAATTCCTAGTTTGAAATCAGAAAAAACTTCACTTTTTCCTATGAAAAGTTTATTTTCAGTATGAAAAATGTCCAATTAGCTAACTCGTCTAACATAGGCCCGCTCCTGATTGGTAAGAAAGGGGTTGATTGATCTTATAAACGAACTCCACCTGTGTTATCCATTGGGTTTAATCTGAAATGCAAAATGAACAGGTAGATGGAAATTACTTGTTGAATCCAATGAACTCCCCCGTCTCGTAGAACCCGTAGGAGTCAAGTTGACTTTATTTCCTAAAATGCATGACTTGAAAATAGTATTGAGTTCTGCCTCTTGAAAATAATACCGAAGGAATGAATTATCTAATAAATAGTTTTTTATTGTAACTTTGAACAAGTCTGAAGTGCGTATCGCTTTCCTGAATTCTAATGGACCCATTGAATCCTTTTGGTGACGTCGAATCATGTGACTTACCTGCAGCACTTTTTTTAAATAGGTAGAAGTAGGTAAAGATCCCCATGCAATTTCTGGGGCTTCCCTATTGAACGAGTGGGCGAAACGTTGACCTTTCTCACAATTCTCGCACGTGAAATGTCTTAAGGAAAGTTTGTTTGTGATAACATCTCTTTGAGGATTATTTTCCGAGGTTTTCATAAAAGTGAGGATTGGTGCCCATAATAATAGTTGCACTACGTGGTTGTCGTTGGGTGAACGTGATATTTCACTCTCTTTCAAGGATTATGAGATTTTTCACGTGAGTAATCCTTTCATTCTGAGAATTTCAAGTCAATTTCCTTTTCCGGAAGTGATTTTCTCCATTTTAGGGCCTGTGCTGGATATTGTAAATGATATTTGGATCCTTCCGCGTTAATCTAATTTTTCCTAGATCATCCTAGTGAAATTTAGTGGAAAATCATTGGGAAATAGAGAACTAGTTGCCTAGCACCGTATTGCAAACGTTCCCAGTCTTTTTCGTGAAAAACCCTTCTGAGTTACAAGGTATGTGTTGATTATTTATAACAGTGAAATTTTTCAACGAATCAATCAATCAAATCAATGTGTTATTTCTTGTTATGGTCAAAACCATTTCAATGCAATGAAAGATATGAATAGTATTTTTTCTATTCGTTAATTGATTCGAACTGCTGTCCAACTTTTGAACAGAAAAATTATGGACGAATCGAAATACTGTGTTTAGATCACCGATATTTATTACTGTGAAGTATTTTCAATAATTTGAATTCATCAGGCTAAATGTTCCAGGGAAGATTTATTGTTCTTTGCTAATAATTTTTGGAGTATTTCATAACCAGAAATTTTGAGTTCTCTCGAAGTGATTGTTTTTGCGGTGTTGTTGGGCCTCTAAGAAACCATTTTGATTGAGATGTACTTTTCGAAAGCAATGTGAAAGAGATCACATGGATATGTTGCTAGAGAAACTCTATTTTAATTATTAGATCGAACCGGCCAGAATACAATATTAATCATTAATAATTAATTAATTTTTCACATTTTCCAATTTAGTTTTGTACTATATTATGAAACTCAACTTTCGTTTACATTACAGATCAGAAAAGAAAGTCATGTATTACCATCTTACATTATAATGGAAACAGACACTATTAACGTTTACTATCAGAACTCCAGGACTGAGGACAAAGCTGAGAGAAATCAAATTGTGTATTGAAGAGGAGGATTATGATATAATTATAGGAAGGGAAATATGGTTGCACGAGGGGTTAAATGACTCGGAAGATATGAATCTGGATAGATATAATCTGTTTAGAGCAGATATGAATTATGGCTTGACTAAAAAGGTAATGGGGAAAGTACAAAGTTACCGAAGTACGTAGGGTTAACTATCTATACGATTTGGTGGTTATCAAATTGAGATTCAAGAAGCAGAACCTTTATACTCTATCAGTCAATTTTCTTCCCAATTCAATCGCAGAAACTTATCAAAATTTCTGTAATCACATTGAAAGTATTCAGGAGACCAACGGAAACCTAGTCATTATGGGATATTTCCATTTGTCATATCTAGCTAACGAAAACATTTGGCGGGGCGGGGCGGACGAGAGGTATGAAATATTTCGAGACCTCATTAATCTAAACGCACTTAGACAATTCAATTATACAGGGTGGGGCACCCCATACGACTCGGTCCCTGTAAACCAAACCATTAATTTTTTAGGGAATTTCTCCATTTCATTATATGTATTATGATTAAGGCTGTAGAAGGAAATTATTTTGGAGTCTATAGGGTGGCTAAAAAAAGTGTGACATATCAAAGTTGTGTTTTTTCAAATGGAACACTCTGTATTTCGTTACACTTTTGGAATACGTCGAGAAAAAATAATATGATTTCATAAAAGGTACTATGTACCTAACTATAACCGTTCTCGAGTTATTGATTTTTTTATGAAAATGCTAGGTACAATTGGAAACTAAATAACATCGAAATGTATAGAAATCATCCCTTCGAATTCTGACCAAGCATAAAATCGGGCTATTGATTTCGATAAAACCCGTTACTCAATATTATACAGAATGTTCAAAAATCATTGTCACTTTTATATATTTATTTCGGACAAAGATAACTTTGTTATTTCAAATAGAACACCCTGTATTTTTTTGGTCTGAACAATATAAAATTCAATTATCTTTCATTTCATATTGGGTTCCCTATACCTAACCTAAATAGTTTTTCAGATATTGGCTTTTTCAAATAGTAGTTCTTATTTCAATGCATTCTTTGAATCAAGATAACTTTGAAACGACATTTATTTGATTTGCCCACAGAATTCTCATTGACTGTTGTTAAACATCACTTCATCGAAGATATTTACTGTTCACTAAAATGAAGTTTGCATTTACATTCATATTCTGACAGTAGTTCATTGAACAGACTATACAATTTTTTTTATTATTCGACTGAAACAACAACGAAATATGAAACACAAATGTATTTAATTCAAAGTAGGTGCTCGAAATGACATCCATCCTGTTGAATACAAAGAGCCACTCTCTCTATGAAAGACTTCTTAACATTTCATATCATTTGAGGCGTCACTTTTCGAAAAGCAGCCCTTATTATCTGCTTCATATTTTCCAGTGTGGTTTGAGGAGTGTCGTAAACCTCATTCTTCAAGTAACCCCATAGAAAAAAATCGAGGCAAGTCAAATCTAGTGATGTCGCTGGCCAATTTTGTGGTCCTCCCCTACCCTTCCATTTATTCGGGAAGCACATATTCAAAAACTGTCTGACACTGAATTTGAAATGTGCCGGAGCTCAATCCAATTGTAACCAAATCCGTTGTCTGATATTTAGCGGCACATTCTTCAGAAGCTCAGGCAGATCATCTCGTAAAAAATGGAAAAAAATTTAACCATTCAAGTTTCCATAAAAAAAGTACGGTCCTATAACTTGTGTACCTATAATTCCTCCCCACACGTTAACAGACCATCCATTCTGGTGATCCAGAGTACGGAACAAATTAGGATTCACATCACTATAATAATGGAAGTTGTGTCTGTTCACTAAGCCATTGTTATGAAAAGTAGATTCATCAGAAAATAAAATGGAATCAAAAAAATGTTCATTCCCACTAAACTTGTCCAGAACCCATAGACGAAACTCGATTCGTCGATGGAAGTCTATTTCATATAATTCCTGGTGCATCTGAATACGGTACGGGTGAAATTTGTTTTTTTTAATTACCATAGAAATGCTCCGTCTGCTTATCCCTGTATCTTTCTCGATCTTACGTTGACTTGTATGAGGGTTTTCTATGATTGATCCCATAATAAGAAATTCATTTTCCTTATTTCCAATGATAGGTTTTGGTCTATTTGCCTTTTCATAAGCTACACTTTCAGTCCTACGAAATTTATGTAGCAATCGTTTGAAAACCAACTTGTTTGGATGGTTCCGGTCTGGATATTTTTTGGCATACACCCTCGACGCCAAAAGGAAATTTTCGACGCTAATAATTCAGTAAATGTTTTGAATAACGTGAAACACAATAACTGTCAATAAGAATTCTTTGAACAAGTTGAATAAATGTCGTTTCAAAGCTATCTTGATTTAAAGAATGCAATGAAATAAGAACTACTATTTGAAGAAGCCAATATCTGAAAAACTATTTAGGTTAGGTATAGGAAACCCCAATATGAAATGAAAAAACTTGAATTTTATATTGTTCAGACCAAAAAAATACAGGGTGTTCTTTTTGAAATAACAAAGTTATCTTTGTCCGAAATTATAAAAAAGTGACAATGATTTTTGAACATTCTGTATAATATTGAGAAACGGGTTTTATCGAAATCAATAGCCCAAAACCTCTTTTATGCTTGCTCAGGATTCGGAGGGATGATTTACTTAGCATTTTCATAAAGAAATCAATAACTCGAGAACGGTTACAGTTAGGTACATAGTACCTCAGATGAAATCATATTATTTTTTTCTGACCTATTCAAAAATGTAACAAAATACAAAGTGTTCCATTTAAAAAAACACAACTTTGATATGTCACACTTTTTTGAGCCACCCTGAAGACTCCAAAATAATTTCCTTTTGCACCCTCAATCAATATACATATAATGAAGAAATTTCCGAAAAAATTAATGGTTTGGTTTACAGGGACTGTGTCGTATAGGGTGCCCCACCCTGTATAACCAATAGCAATAATAGAATACTGGATCTGATCCTGACACAAGAAGGACATAATAATAATTCCTTAGAACTATCGAGAAATTAATGTACGTTAGCACCCGAAGACGACCACTATCCTTCCCTTTATGTGCAAATCGGTGAAGATACCCTGAGAAATGACGAACACCCAAAAATGACAGCTAACGGATTAAAGTACTATAATTAAAAAAATGGGATTTTTCAGCCCTCACTGGCATGATTAGAGATTTAGATTGGATGCCACTGTATAAAATCAAAGAAGTCAACGAAACTGTAGCCTTTTTTATGACAAACCATATAATATTCTAAATATCACTGTTCCCTGTAACCGCGTGAGACATTCTTAGTACCCTGTCTGGTTTGATAAAGAGATGAGACGATGCATAAAAAGGAAAAAACAATTACATTCATTACGACACCTCTCTGAATACCATATGGAACTATTCATAGCAATAAGGCGTAAATTGAAAGCGTTAATGGTATGCTCACTTCTGTTGATCGAAGAATCCGTGAGTTCATTGTTCCTTCAATTCGAAGAAGGTGCTAGAGAAACTGATATTGATTTTTTGGAAGGTACTGAGCGATTATCTCTGATGACTAATATGTATTTCGTAGGAAAATTGGAACGATAAAATAATTCATCCTGTGGGCTTGATAATGTCTGGATAACGGGCCTGCACTTTTATTACAGCTCAAACCATGAGTTCCTTCACTACCATATACAGTGCTTTTCTTTAATGTCCCCCACATTTTATTTTTTGAACGGGTCAACTAAAAAAATTGGAACTTGGGTTAATTGAATTGATGCATGAATACTATGTTTTGGAGTAAAATTGACAGATGAAACTTTCAAGATGGCGACTTGGCGCCACCTGGATAAAAAAATAATTGAAAGGGGGGAGAGGTCTTGTGACACACCCTTTTGAAGTTCCTGACGAATACTTCACAACCCTGGAATATAAAGTCAATATCTCCACCTACTACAAAATGGCGGAACATTTAATAATTGCCTGAATACATCGACGTTTAACTTCATAATTTGAGGAAAGAAACTGATTTCAGTTCAGAAGATGCTTGAAATGGTTGCCTTGAATTGATTGACAAAGGAACAGCCTATCCGATATTTCACGCCGAACATTTTCCAACACAGTTACGTCGATATTTCTACAAATATTTATTATTCTCTGCCGCATATCCAATATTGAAGCAGGTTCAGTTTCGTACACCTTTTGCTTCAAATAGCCCCATGAAAAAAAGTCTAGGTATCAAATCTGGCGAGCGGGCTGGCCATTCCGTAGGACCTCGACGGCCAATTCAACGACCAGGGAAAGTGTTATCCAAATAGTTTCTTACTTGTCCGTAGTAATGTGATGGTACTCCATCTTGTTGGAATACAATATCCATATCGAATTCATTAGGATTCGCTTCGACGATTTCGGTGATTAGAGGGTCATCAGTATTTTCCAGCATATTCAAATACAGTTCCCCTGTTGAATTTTGTTCGATGAAAAGAGGTCCTACAATATGGGTTCGCAATATTCCTGCCCAGACGTTAATTTTTTCTGGATATTGAGTATGAGTTTCCCGGAAAATGTGAGGGCTAGTGTCACTCCAATAACGGCAATTCTGTCTGTGAACCTTGCCGTTGAGATAAAATGTAGATTCGTCACTGAAACAAATATTGTGGAGATAGGTAGGATGCTTTGCAATGGTTTCCGTCATAATTTCGCAGAATTCAGTTCTTCGATCAGGGTCATCTTCAGTTAACTGGTGTACCATTTTGATTTCGTATGGATGATACTTATTCCTCTTCAAAAGTATCCACACAGTAGAAAAACACACCTCACAAACATTCGCGACGGAGGAAGTAGACTGTTGAGGATTTACTATCATCTCACCAATTATTTGAACTTGCTGTTCTTCCGGAATGGACGGATGACCTGGGGGCTTTTTGTTCTGTACACTACCGGTAGTTGTCAATATGGTTACAAGTTCCCCCAAATATTTTCTACAGATAGGACGATTCGGGAAACGATCATTGAAAATCCTTTCGGTTTCGTGAAAGTTGCGCATCGCATCGTAAATAGAAATCGCCTCGATTTTTCGTTCCAATGGACGAGAATTGACCATTTTAGAGATAGTTCACGTGGTACCTATTTACTAGTAAAACCGAAAACTAAATGAGAATATTTTTACTGAACAATGATGTTCGTTGTCGTACTGACATTTCTTGTCATTTTTTGTTCAAACAAAAAATAACCTATCAAACCTTATCGGGTTGTTGGGATTGCCATATGGCAGAGAAAAGCAAATATTTCTAGATGTATCGATATTAATGTGTTTGTATTCAGGTAATTATTGAATGTTCCGCCATTTTGTAGAAGGTGAAGATATTGACTTTATATTCTAGGGTTGTGAAGTATTTGTCAGGAGCTTCAAAAGGATGTGTCACAAGACCCCCCCTTCAATTTTTTTCCCCAGGTGGCGCCCATTTGCCATCTTGGAAGTTTCACCTGTCAATTTTACTCCAAAATATAGTATTCATGCATCAATTTCATTATCCAAAGTTTAAATTTTTTGAGTTAACCCGTTAAATAAAATAAAAGGGGGGAGCTTAAAGAAAAGCACTGTATACATATATGAGGAATACAAATATCCAAACCCATTCTCAGTCCAATAGATATCCTGAATGACTCGTCATCTGAAAGGATTACGAGAGGAGCCACAGGTAAAGCATTCAGATGAGCTCCGGATTCTTCAATACTAACAGCTTTGGGATGAGCCTTTTCTTATTTAGACTTGGACGAATCAAGTAATTTTTTCGAAGTAATATTCAAAAGTGGAAGGTCCCAAGATTTCTGAATGTTACTCGTAATGGGCGGCAAATCTGAGTTGGTTTGTAATCAAAAAACTTATCAGACGTATCAGAAGAAGTGGAAGGGAGAGAAGAATCGATGAGACTGGATTCACTACTTACGGAACCTGAAAAAGCAGGTAGAGCTAGAGAAGAAGCCAAACGGAGCCCCAGATCTCCAAGACTCACCGGTAGTGTTGCTTGCAACCAAGTGTCTTCATTAAAAAAACTATTAGTTACATTTTTCAAATTTAATCTAATTTAGGAATGATTATGAAAACTAGTTCCGCTGTATAACACCGTTAAAAGGACATTTCCACCATAACTTATCAAACCTTTTGCATTGATTTGTGTATCAATGAATTGAATCGTAGTGAACGCTTTTTTTTTCGATCTGCTTTCCTCTCCGTTCATGAATAAATGGATGGATTATGTGCTTTTCATACTTCATACTCAGTTCCAGACAGTTACGTCTGATTCCTGGCTTATACCTTTGCATATTCATGGGATTAGGTAACGCCATGATAATGCCTTGATGGCGTTAATTTCCATTATATTAAAATTTGTAAATTGGTCATTACCGTGTCCGCAGCTGAAATAAGCTACATTATTTCGAGGCAAGGAATTAGAGGACATGATACTAGCACTCAGGGATATATTTTTCACCATGATTATGATTATTCTCGTGATATATCAGTAAATTCTCAAAATTGTAGTTGCATGTGATAATAAATTGGATTATATGCGCTTAGTGATAGGATCTCTCATGTCATGAAACTATATTTTATTTATATTATTCCAAAACGGATTTATTCCATTAGGATCATATACCGGGTGACACAGGATATCGGCCCATCCCTGTAACTTCTGCATTCGTGAACGAATTTTTCTGGAATCTAGTACAGTTATATAAGCAACCATTTCGGATTTGGTCACATTACAATCCAATATGGCGGACTCTCGGTTTTTCTGGAAATGCCAGTAACTATGTTTTTTTTCAAATGGAACACTCTGTATATTTTCACATATTCAAGTTCAACAGGTCAAAACAAGTCCAAACCTTATGTCAAATGTATATTTTTTTAATAATTGAAATTAAAATTGTTTTTTTATTTCACCTCGTGGATAAATGAGATTTGGTCGAAGCTATTCACAATGAGTCGCAAATAACAGATTATGTAGCATATGGATTATACATGTATAAAGTGTTCGAAAAAACATGGCGGAAGTTCTTCTTCTTTCAATGGGCTGTGCCCAAGGGCAATTTACACAATGGCGGAAGTTACAAACATTACAAAATATTTTCTAGAACACTTAATTACAACACAATTCTGTTGCAACTTCCATTAGAGAGATGTCGTTGGCATTCACTTTTTGCATAGGTGACAAACTGGTTGCCTAACTTTGGTTTCTCAATTTTGAACAGATTATGATAAGATTTAAGAATGCTTTTATAAAGGAAACATTGTTAATCTCAAGTTATATATATATATATATATATATATATATATATATATCAGCAAACTCCAAAAATGGGTTTTTGAGGATAAAAAGTTGATTATTAGTATCAAACCAAAAATGTTACTTTATGGGCTGGATAAATTTTCATAATCCCAGGAGTCCACCATAGCGTAGACGGTATTACGTTCGACTCCCCTAAATTGGAAAATTATATCTGTCTCATTCTTCGGTGGGTGGACGGTGGGATTCGGAGGAATGGAACAAATATAATGTTCCAATTTGGGCCTAATTTTTTCTTTATGCTCCAATTATTTAACTATAATATAATAACTTAATTTTTTCTGAAAAATTATTTTTTGTGTCATTTACTGGTTAATCAATTCAGTCACATCACATTTTGATCAAAAATTCATTTTTTTCAAATGAAACCCCCATGGACCACCTACCTGTCTCTCTAGAACATTCATTAAAGAAAAAAATTACATATCATTTTTGTATTTCGGTGCAGTAACAAATTGTATAAATTCAAAAATCTACAACTAGTTCATGAGTTTTCTGGCAGTTCGAATAATTTTTCAACTTGGTAAGCTGTGGAAAACAACATTTCTGAATCTTGTCAATTAATTGTGTAAGTTATACTTATGAGCACGATAATGGTGTTTTTTAAAAATTCTTCTAGCGTTTTTCCCACTGACATTGCATTGATATTCCAATTCCCGCGTCAAAGCGGTTGGATCAAAATCAACATAAGCAAAACATTCATTTCTGCCCCCTCACTTACGATAATCTTCTTCATTGTTGGGTTCTTTTGGGAATCTTCTCTCCACATTTTTGAGAAAGGTTTTTTGTGTGGGTATCGTTCAGCGTATAACTGACATGCGGCGACAATGTTTTCAAGACATTCTCCGTAAATTAATGACATATCAACCTGTTCACTTCTTGTGAACCTATAATTTTGATTTTACATTTCTATTAAACTAATTACCGGAAGTCAACTAATTTGCGAGGTTTGAGATGGAAGATGACAGCGAAACACAATTGGTTGACAAGATTCAGAAATGTTGTTTTCCACAGCTTACTAAGTTGAAAAATTATTCGAACTGCAAGGGAACTCATGAACCAGTTGTAGATTCTTGAATATATACAATTTGTTACTGCACCGAAATACAAGAATGATATGTAATTTTTTTTCCTTAATGGATGTTCTAGAGAGACAGGTAGGTGGCCCATAGGGGTTCCATTTAAAAAAAAATGTTTGATCAAAATGTGATGTGACTGAATTAATCCATCAATAAATGACACAAAAAATAACTTTTCAGAAAAAATTATATTTATCTGTTTATATAACTGTACCGAATTCTTGAAAAATCCGTTCACGAATGCGAATTCTGTGTCACCCGGTATATGATATTGGAAACGCCATAGTGTATAAACAGAATACAGTGTATAAACAGAAAACCTACATGTAAAATAGAAACGATTAGTTCTGATGATCAAAATATTCCAAAACACTATAAAAACAATTGGTAATGAAAACGTCTATTAAAAGCGATTCGAATTTTCTTGATCCCTTCTCATTCTTCGTAGTGGTAGGAAGGGAGTTGAAAAGATTGATGCGTCTGTAAAATGGGCTAGTCTCGAATAGAGTTGTTTTATGTTTGGGTATCCTAATAAAGTCTTCAAGCTTCGTTGGATAATTGTCAATTTGTGATTTTTTTTTTGAACATTTCTAGATGGTTGCCAACAAACAGTATGCATTTATACAAGTGAATACTTGGTAGAGTTGGGATCTTATGATCTTTTTCCAAGACCGAAAATTAGTCTGATGATTTCATTTTGAGAGAGAAAATCCTTCTGGCATATTCTGAATTGCCCCATAGTATGATATTGTGGGATATGCGAGAATATATCAATGCATAGTTGACATTCAGGAGCTGTGAATTTCTGAGTTTGATTTTTAACTGTGTGATTGCATAATAACCATTGGTAATTTTTTTCAGATGAACTTCATGTTTGATCCCACGAATTCAGTACTATCAGCTATTTAATAATATCGTTGATTATTCTTACTTGGAGCTGATTCATAAGCATGTGTTCCGAATGAATATGCATGCATACCGTTTTTCCGGTGTTTACTATCAAAAAATTCCTCCTACACCACTTATTGAATTCATGAGGAGGAATATCCAATTTCATTTGGAGATCCTCAAGGGTCTCAGCATCCGTTGCTAGTGTTGTATCATCTGCATAAAAAAATATATTCCGTAAGAATAATGGAAGATCATTTATGAATAGAAGGAATATGAGTGGACCTAATATAGATCCCTGTGGGACTCCGATATCCATATTATACATATCGATTTTTAATTTTCCGATTCGACATACACTTTTCTATTTTTCAAATATGAATCAAGCCATAAGAGTATCGTTCCCCTAAATCCTAGGGAATATAATTTGTTTATTGTTATAGGAATACTGATTGTATCAAATGCTTTTGTAAGGACGAAAAAGAGCGCTCCCACATGTCTCTCATCATCGAGTGAGTCATATATATATATATATATATATTTATATATATATATATATATATATATATATATATATTCCAAAAAGAAATTTGACGCACTCTCAGTAGATCTACCTGGGAAAAAACC
Source organism: Gonioctena quinquepunctata (assembly GCA_018342105.1). Lineage (NCBI taxonomy): Eukaryota > Metazoa > Arthropoda > Insecta > Coleoptera > Chrysomelidae > Gonioctena > Gonioctena quinquepunctata. The sequence continues at coordinate 47,610 of JAFIRS010004423.1, forward strand.
ATGTTGCTGTTCACAAACCATATCAAATTCCATTAGAAAACCCAGCATTTGATGCTAAACACAGTTTTCAATGATTTTACCCATCATTTCTGATGGGACTGTGATTGGTCTATAATCATGAATATTTGTAGAATCGTCCTTTTTGTGTATGGGAATAATTCTACTAATTTTGAGAGAATCTGGAAACGTACCCAAACATACTGATTGGTGGAGATACACCTAAGGCGTTTGTGTTCTTCAGAGATTTTATTACATCTAGGACGCCTTTTTCAGATACGGGAGTGAAATAAAACGTTTGGTTTATATACATAGTAGGGTGGTTAGGGAAGATGTCTAATCTGTTATTTATTCATTTAGCGTATGGCTCAACATCACAGTGCAATGATATAATATGCCATAATAAAGAATAACCAGAATCGAAAACAAAAAGAAGAAAACATATTATATACGATTACATATATGGACATATCAGACACTAAGTTGTATATAGTCGAACACAAATCAGATTACAAAAAGTAGCTGCAGCATTTATAGACTGAATGGCAGCCTACAACACCGTCTGGAGACTGGGTCTGATATATAAACTGATCCGAGCCATTCCCTGTAAAAGGACAACCGACGTTCTTGATAATATGCTATCAAATAGAACTTTTCAAGTAATAATGGGAAACAAGAAGAGCAAACTGATGGAACTTAATAAGGGCCTACCACAAGGCTCTGTTCTTGCCCCCCTACTTTTTAGCTTCTACATCGCTGATATGCCGGAAACCAGATCACGTAAATTTGGCTATGCGGATGACTGGACCTTGGCAACGGGCCACAGGGATTCTGGAATTGCTGGAAATACCCTCACAAGTGACCTAACAGCCCTTAGCGAGTACTTCAGAAAATGGAGATTACAACCAAGTGCAACAAAGACCGAAGTATCGGTCTTTCATCTTAATAACAAAATGGCAAATATACCTTAATAATAAATTACTCACTCACAACAAACATCCAAGATACCTCGGAGTTACCCTTGATAGGACGCTGACATTTGAAGAACACCTAGTAGAAACTGCAGCGAAACTGAGAACACGTAACAACATAATTCACAAGCTCTGCGGCACCACTTGAGACTCCTCAGCATCTACTTCAGATCTTCTGTACTTGGCTTGGTGTACCCGATGGCGAAATACTGTGTGGCTCAACAGCAAACACACGCACATGATCGCAACTAAACGTCACTATCAGTCGCGTGCTGTATCAGGGACAATCGGACCAACCCCAAAAAAGTGGCTGCCTCCTCTCAGCCGTATAGCTCCACCCAAACTGCGCCGAGAATATGCCTTGGTTAGAGAATTTAAGAAAATCATGGATAATCCTCAACTGCAAGTCCATAACGACGTCCAGACAAACCGACTCCGATCCAGGAAACCCCCACTCAAGACATCACAGGCGCTTCACCAATCTAACTTTGACGTAAATGCTCGATGGAAAGAAGAATGGGAAAGTAGTATGGTGGCATAGTTCTGATTGGGACGCTGTAATCTCCTTCATTCAGGTTTAATTCCGATGGCTTCTCCTGTTGTTCTTGAAAAGAAGTTGTAGGCACTCTTCAATGATGGTGTATCTTCAGAATTATTCCGTGTGTCATAGGTATTGGGTTGAGATCAGGGACGCATGGACGCTCATTGCTCTCTCTGAGGTACTACAGTTGCGCGAAATTTCACGCACAATCACACCGCACAAAATCGCATGCAACACTGCACTTGGCGGAATCACATGCACCAGCGCACCGACTGATATATGAAATAGTGACTAGCACCTAAGCTTGTCAGTATTCACCTAAGGGCGATTGCAGATGCTAATAACTGAAACGTCGTGGAATACTTCCAGATAGCTCAAGTCGATGGACATCCGGAACGAGAGTAATCAAGTGGTAACTTGATCGTCTAAGACCTCCAAACAAATGTTATAGACGCATATCTTGGGAACTCGCGATTACACATTTTCAAATTATACAAATTTTGAAATAATCCCCACAACAAGCCCTCCCAAATGATAATTAAAGAGGAATATGTGGTAAAAATTCCCCCCTTTGAAAAAATGAGATGAAATAGTTTTGGAGTTCCACGTAACCTTCGGTGTCGCGTTTTCAATAGTTGACAGTTTTTCTCGTCTGATTGCTAGGCAACAGTTTTTCATTAAACAACCCAAATTCACCCGATAACATACAAACCTCTCGTGCAATTATGAGTGACAATTTCACGACCTATATGAAACTCATCTCCTGCAATATTAGCACCAATCAGAATAGTGTGCTTCGATAGTACGCTGCTCCTTCCTTTTAAGCCGGTAAGACCATGTCGTCATGGCAACCATGAATCTAAATAGAACAACATCTCGTGTATCACGACATTCATTGAGAATAATAAATAGATATAAATATAAATGTCAGTCAGACAGGCATTATTAGTCATCAAATAACGATAATGAACGAAATGAGACAACGCTTTGAGAATATTTTAGTGAATGACATAGACAAAATAGTGATCGAACATGAGCCTAAGAACACCGTGAAGAATAAAAAATATGTGTAGGAGCAATTTATGAACTTCACTGTTGAGAAAGGGCATGCCGTCAATGAGGACACAAGTATTCAAAAGTTAGCATTCATATTGAAGGACTGAGCATTTGAAATGCGCAGAATTGACGGCAATGAATATAAAGAGGAAGTCGTTGAATCAATGTGGAATATAACCGCAGAAATCATTCAGGAGAAATACCACAACGAATTCGGTAGAACATTGAACCCTTTTACAGATATCACCTTCAAATCCGCTCGACAAGCGCGTGAAATAAAACGTAAATAACTTCAAAAATTAAGTGAGAAAAGAACAAAATAATAAGTTCCTCTATCAGTTGAACAACAGAGAGCTATGGTGATAAACTGCGATGAAAAAACTCCTATTGGATTCATGAAAAAGTTCTTTCACATTGCGGCAGTTGGATTAGCATGGAGAGGGGGTGAAGCGGCTACATGTTAAGTCCAGAATTTCCGTGAGGAACTCAATAATGGAGGTGTAACTACTGGGCGGCTCATTTATAACCCTATTTTCACGAAGACATCCCGAGGCGGATCTCAGCGTTGTGCAGAAGATAAATGGTTGACAAAAAATAATAGCAAGAAAGAATCATGTCCAGAAAGATTATTCAAGACACTGCTATCAAAACGTAATGACAACATCAAAACAGACAGGTTATTTCTATCAGAGAATCCATTTTGGAATATGGATGAGATTAGTTCGTGGTATGAAAATTGCCCAATGGGTTGCAACGAGATCGCTCAATGGCCAAAGGAATCAGCAGAAGCGATCGGATTAGAAATCGGCAAATTACCAATCACAAATCATTCAAACAGAGCTACAACAGTCAGCCAACTGGCCAAAGCGGGACTGAACGAACAAGAAATAATGAAAATCACGGGGCATGGCAGCTCCAAGTCTCTAAAGCCAAATTTACAATTAGACAGTAAGCGACTCGCAAATCATTACATCACCGAAAAACAAAATATAAAATATAATAATTGTACAGTTGTTAATAATAATTATTATTGCAAATAAATTGATGATTCATTTGTTAAAAATAAAATATTGATAATGAGAGTGATAACTAGTATGTTTTTTTGGTAAATACATTCGTACTTCCCCAACTTTTTTGATTCGTGAAATTGTCTCAATAAATACAATTCGTGCTCACAATACTATCGAAAATTTTGTCAGAAATCTTGAACTCGATCAAATAGCTTTGAGGTAACACCACTCGTTGTGTTACCAAGCAATTTGATTTCGTTGATTTCTGACAGAATTACTATCGATAGTATTGGGAGCACTCATGGTGTTACCCCCGAGTATTATCTGTCAATTGATTTTTGTAATACATAATTAAGTTATAAAGAATTTAAATTATTGCATGAAAATGGTTTTCTCAAGTATTCGATGAACCTCATTGTTTGTTCTTGACTTGGCTATCGAGTATAACCTATATAGACTTATCAATGCGTTCTTATAGTTTTATATATTTTTATTCTAATATAATCATTCGGAAATATTTGAAAAATTATAATGGTACGCAAATTTAACAACTATCACAAAATCAAACTTTATGAAGGATGCAGACTGAATAAGCTGCCCATTATGGTTTTCGAATTGAATTTTCCAAGGAAAATATACAAAAGAGTGGGCACGACAATATTCAAAGTGTTTACAGGGGTTGCAGAATCCTTTGCAAATATCATGAAGATTTCGTGATTTTACGAATTAAAAACCAGTCGAAAACATGTCCCACGAACGTCAAAATCATTCTCATTTCCCGAAATTGGGTGCTCTATATCTATTCTACTATAATGATTTTTTTTCATGGAGCACCAATATTCCTCCATTGTGAAGTAAGAATCCATTCGTATCAGCCGTCGAATATTCAGGTGAAGGTAAGACGAGCAATTTCAATATCTCTTGATGTGTCTCGGAATAGCGAATCCCTTCGGAATTGTTACGTCAACTTCGACAAATATTTGTTCAGAGGAATTGGCAGCGAATAAAGTATCGATTTCCTCATTCAATGAGATATTCAGGTTTCCAGCGTGAGGCAGATATCATTTATGTTTCAGTGGATGATCGAGCAGCATATTTTATACTTTTATAACAGTGGCATATTTATTAATTTCTCTGACCTGTTTTTCTGGGACACGAATCCAAAATTCGGGGCGTTTCCGCTTTCGACAAATAAAATGGATGAGAAATGTGTAGGCTTATTCACTATTATCTATATATATATAACTCTGTAGTGGAGTCCATTTATATATATATATATATATATATATATATATATATATATATATATATATATATGTGTGTAAACTCTTCAAGGTCTCTCGTAAACTTCTTTCCATACGTTGAAAAAATATGGTATTGGTCTGACGATGTTCGGGATACATTTCTTGATACATAGCCAGAGATCTGGTGCTATTTCTCAAACCGAACACGAACAAGATATCCACATAGTTCTCGGTTCAATCTATAAATAATTTACCCTTCAGATTTCAATTCGTTAATTTGTTATCTGTCATTCACTTCCTTTTATTCCATGGCTCACTACATACTTCATGAAGTTCGAAACTTTCCATTTTCATTTGAAATAGGTTCGTTTGGGAATACGTACAGGACTCAGAAACAAATAAAATAATTGCCTATTGCCTGAGAATGCACACAAGAAAAATGGTTCTCGGCTCTTTGACATAAAAAAAATGAATAAAGTAAATGTATTAATAGTTGTTCCTTGTTATTCCTCTGCTTTTTCCATTTCATCACATTGGATTAGATCTCGATTTGATTTCAAGTTCAAGAATTCATTCAAGGTAGATTTATTTTAAATTTTCTCCTCGTAACTTAAGTCAAAAACCCTTTCAAACACGAAAAAAATAAAATAAGGACCGTATTTCGGATGGGAGGATTTAAATTGTTCGGACCTTGATGATGGAATTTATGGGCAGACATGTATAAACAAAAACCAGTTAGGATACACATCTGAACTCGTTAAGATAAGAACTACTTAAATTCATCAAAAAAACACAGGTCCGTATTCGAAAAAAATTAGTTGAGGTTGGCGCCAGCGCAAAGGAAAGAAAATTGGCCATTTCAGTTTTTCCCGTATATTATGAAAACGGTTCGTCATATCGGGGGCAATATATCCTCGTGAATAATATTATGTTGAAAACTGATGGGCCGCTATGGACCCGTTCAGTGCATAGACAGGTTAAACAAAGTTAAGATCACGCTTGGCGGAATATGATTGGAGTTACTATACAATAAAGTTACTCCATACACGAGAATGCAAATTTTTCAAAATCTACTGAATGACCTATGGTTACTGTTTTTTCTCTGGAGAAAAATGACGTTTCTAAAAGAAATCCAGTCTCTTGGATGAATGATGAACTGAAACGAATGCGTGATACTCTCAATGCTATAAAAACTGTACACGATGTTGATAAAGATAACTGCTCCTTAAACGCATATAAGAAGCTGAGCTGTGATTATAAGAATCGAATGAAATTATTTTAAACAGAAGCTCATACCAACTATTCATTGAACTCCACTAATGTCATGAGGAACAGTTGGTACTGCATAAATCATGAAGGAAATAGGAATAGGAAGAAGAAAATTGAAATCAATATATCGGTGGAGCAATTCAGTGCATACTTCACTTCAATTGCTGAAAAGACTATAATTGCACTTCCTAATTCACCTCATGAACCTACATTTTATATAAAAGCAATCAAAACTCCGGTACATCCTTTTCATATGAATCCTGTAACTCCAAATGATGTCTATGACATTATTCTTGGCCTGAAAAATTCAAGCGCTTTTGATGCTTATGAACTGAACAGCAAAATAATCAAATCAGTTACGGATATTCTTGCCAAACCTTTAGCTTCTTCAATCTATGACTGTTTCTCTGCAAGAATATTTCCAAATGTTTTGAAGTACTCTGTTGTCTTGCCAATATTGAAGAGGGGAAGCACCGATGATATAAACAATTTCCGACCTATATCTATTATACCAATCATAGGTGAAAATTCCAAGATAATCATCAGGAAACAACTTCACAACTTTCTAGAAAGCAATCCTCTTTTGTGTCCAGGCCAATTTGGCTTTAGAAAAAATCGATCCACAACGCAAGCTCTTCTTGAAGATTTGTCGGACATTGTCGAGGGCTTACGTTGTGTGATCTGTCTAAGGCGTTCGACTGTTTTTCGCTAAATATTCCATTGCAAAAATTATTTTACTATGGAGTAAGAGGTTTGGTTCTCGACTTTTCAGAATCTTATCTGAGTAAAAGATCCAAATGAGAGGTGATCTCTCAAATCTCATGGTGTTCGTCAAGGGTCAGCTCTGGGCCCCGTCCTCTTTTCAATATATATATATATATATATATATATACATATATATATATATATATATATATATATATATTATATATATATATATATATATAACAATAATAATAATAGTTTTTATTGATAGTATGTGAGACATAATTGATACATGATATGTGATTCCTAGTACTATCAAAGGGCCCCATGTGTTAGATGGGTGAGTACTTTCTTACACTCACCTTTATTCTAATATGCTAACGGAGAATAGAAAAAAAAAGAACGCTGAATTACAATGTCTATCAATATACCTATATAATAATAATGTGTAAGACACAAAAAAGAACAATGTAAATAATGATATGTTAGTATGTCAGAACACGTAGAATGGGAATAGACTGTACATGGATAATTATTTTATTCAAAAGTGTAGATATACAGTGGGAATACTCATAAATGTATAGCATCCATCAACAGAAGTTTTTTAATTTTTTCCTTGAAGAGTCCAATGGAAGTATTTTTTAGATCATCTGGTACCTTGATATCATGTAGGGAAATGAAGACTGATAGAGAGAGGTTTTATGCAAAGGTGGTGTCAATTTGGACTTGAATCTGATATTAATGTTGTGGACGTCTGTTCGGAACGATACTTTTTCAAATAAGTATGGTGGCTTCTTCTCGAGGATGATTTTATGATACAGCACAGATGAATGCAGAAAGATGCGTTTTCGAACACTTAGCCAACCCAGCTCTCTCAAAGGGGTTGATATATTATTTCATTTCCTCAAACCACAGATAAGACGGACACATGCATTTTGTACCAATTGTAGTCTGTTTATATCCGATTTGAGTAGGGCTGGGCCGAAGACAACATCTGCGTTATTTAAGTGAGACAGGACTAGGGCTTCGCATAAGATCATTTCACTTTTTTGTCTAGAAAGGATCTGTTGGAGTAGATGAGTTTCAGATTGCAAAATGCTCTTCTGATGACAGTATTCACATGTTTCGTGTACCTCAGAGTATAGTCCATAAATAAGCCTAGATTTTTAACGGTATCTATGAATGGAATGAGTTCGTTATTGACTGGGAGGTTGATATGTGGTTTCTGATAGTATGGCATTTGATTTTGAAGGATTGATAGGAAGCCACAGTTTGCTCGACATTCATATGCTGAACCGAGAGAGCTGAGTTACTTTCGGTTGGGGAAAAGATATAATTGAACATCATCTGCATAAAAATGATTACTGGAATAATGTTAAGTTCTGTGTAAATCAATAGTGTATAGTGTAGTGTAGAAATACAAGTAACACCAACTTTTTATCGTCTAAATATTTGAGAATATCGGCTGTCACCTTCAAAAGAGCTGTGTTACAACTGTGATGAGTCCTGAACCCTGGTTGGTGCGGACGTAGGAGATTATAATCTTCTAAGTAGATTTCCATTTGTGCATGTATGATCTTCTCAAAAACTTTGGACAAAACACATAGAATACCAATAGGTCTAAGAAATTTGAGTTCAGTGGGATTACTGATTTTTGGTAAAAGGAGGACAACAGCATGCTTCCAAATAGATGGGTAGGTACTTTTTTCTATGCAGTAGTTAAAAATGTGACAGAGATGCTCTAAGACAGATGGACAAGCATGAAGATTCATATTCACACTTATAGAGTCCGCACCAATAGCTCGCGATTTGATAGGAAGAAGGTAATTATAGATGTCAGTTTCACTGATAGGTGTGAATCTAAATAGTCCTGCACCGGGCAGATTGTTGTTGGAGTATCAGCTTCTAGTTGTGAGTCGCTCTGTGAAGAGCTGGTAAAATAATCATTTATAACTTGAGCATTTTTCAAATTTGCTGGGATAGTTAGGTTTCTGTTTTTAGAGTGGATATTCATTTTGTCGAGTTCTCTCCATATGAATGATCTATATCAGTATACTCTCCGACAAAGAGTATTTTTGTCACCGATGATACAACATTCATCTGTCAAAGTGCTAATTCGGAAAAATTATGTACGTTATCGAATGATTTCATTTATTCAGCCCAAACATGGTTTCCATGCAATAAACTCAAAATTAATAAAGAAAAAAATCAGTCTATTTTTGTTTCTTCTAATTCTAATGTCACGCAGGGTACCAGCGTCAAATTACTTGGCTTGCAATTAGACAATAGATTGAACTGGGCACCTCATATCGAATTACTATCTTTACTGAAAATTCTAAGAAGTAAAAACGAATAGAATCGGACCATAAACCAGAATCATCGCATTCTTGGTTACTCCATATCATTTCATATGCATTTTGAAGAGAAGTTCATAATACACATACCAATTTGGAATCGAATCGGACCATTAACCTAAATATCGTCCGCCATCTTGAAACACCATTTTGTTTTTTCTCTAATAAAAATTCCAAGGTCCGCCATTTAAATTCCATGAATTTTGACGAAAAATTCATGATCTCCGACCGCAAAAAACCCCCATATACCAATTTTGAATCGAATCTGACAATAATCACAAAACTAATCTGCCATCTTGGAGCCGCCATCTTTAATTTTTGAATTTTGACAAAAAATTCATAATCTGTAACACCGAAAACCCTTACATACCAATTTTGAATCGAATCGGACCATAATCACAAAACTCGTTTGCCTTCTTGAATTTATGAATTTTGACAATTCCCCCACATACCAATTTTGAATCAAATCGGACCATAATTACATATCTGGTTCGCCATTTTAGAGCCGCCATTTTGTTTTTTTCTCTAACAAAAATTTTAGAATGCATTGTTACCAGGAATTATGAACACCTGTCAAATTACAGCTAAATCGGATGTCGGCAAATCCTCTAAAAATGGATTACACATTATGAACCGGAAAGAACGACAGAATGACATACGAACGAATCAAGTTAAATAAAAGCTTGTAAAAATTAGTGGCAGCTGTCGGGCAAGCCTTTCAAAATGCATGTGCGGTGGAAAGATTAGTGTTTTGCTGGTCTGTCCGTACTTAATTATCGAAATCTAAATTGCCAGGGTTGGATTTGGAATTGTAAAGGGAATAATTATGGAGAATTTAATAACCCATTGAACTATTATGGGAACTGAGTACGATAGAATTTATATAATTTTAACAGAAGTAAATCGGTATTAGGAAATAGGATTATAGAAAATTATTGAACTCGCATAACTGTATTAAAAATGAAACTATATTATAGCTTTATCAGGTACATATTGTAACAAAGTCATCAAAAATTTCTCAGTGGTCTGCTTCTGAAGAATGATTATTTCTTCGGATGATGAATCTCCATTAAGATTAATTATAATGGGTAATATTTGACAATGGAACATTTCTTCTCGTTCTAATTTCTACTAATCATATTTTCAGTGTATTTAAGACAATTTACCCAATTTTGCGTACTAACTTTATTTAATGGTTATTTCCATATATTCTTGTTATAAAATGTTTTGCATTGTGCCCATATTAGTTCAATGGAATTGAACAGGCAGTGGTAGGTATGGTGTTAGTCATAGAATAGAATGACAAATTTTATAAATTAATTTATCAGTCGCATACGCTACTTTTACAGGCTTAAATTGCTGCACAATCTCTAACAGTTCACAAGGCGCGCTTAGGAAAGCGTATATTTTTAGTTTGCATCCATTTATGATTTCATCCTTGATCGAATGAAACTTAGATTTTTTTCCGGAAGTCTTGAATGATACCTTGCATTATCCATGATAATCAATGATGTTTTCTGAAATCTCGCTAACAATTTTGTCATCCACTTTTCGAATAATTCCGAATTCATATTCATATCACCCATTTTGATGCAATTTCTGGTCTTTCCATTAGAGCCCTTCTACCAATGATCTTTTGAGGAATTAAAAAAATTACCTAAGTTGTGTTACTGAGATCTTTATTATGGATGAAAGAGAGTAATATCGAGGGGACTGTTGAACAAAATGTAAGGAATTCGATGGACAAAGAGAAGTGTTAACCGTAGACACGTGTTTCGGGCTCTCGGCCCTCATCAGTACGGTGAAGAAGTGCAAGGATGAACAACACTTGGTAGAAAACGGCAAATCAACGCAGTCAACAAACAGAAGCCAGCGTCACATTTGTGGTTTCGGATAGCAGACCCTGCACTCCAGGGCAACAGTGTCGTTTTCTACCAAGTGTTGTTCATCCTTGCCCTTCTTCACCGTTCTGATGAGGGCCGAGAGCCCAAAACACGTGTCTACGGTTAACACTTCTCTTTGAGGGCTATGTCCATTAAATTTTTTCCATTTTGTTCAACAGTCCCCTAGATATTCCTCTCTTTCATCTCTATAATCCTGGACTCGGATGTCACGCGGTAGCTATAGCTGCCTCCGTGGTGATGTTGATTGCTGCCCTGGAATGCAGGGTCTGCTTACTGAAACCACAAATGTGCGGCTGGCTTCTGTTTGTTGACTCCGTTGATTTGTCGTTTTCTACCAAGTGTTGTTCATCCTCGCACTTCTTCACCGTACTGATGAGGGCCGAGAGCCCGAAACACGTATCTACGGTTAACACTTCCCTTTGAAGGCTATGTCCATTGAATTCCTTCCATCTTCAATATGTCTATTTGGTAGTTCTAGTCGTTGGTTTTCCCTTGTTACAAACTGTTTAATTTCTATCATGGTATAAATAACTGTACCTATTACAGATTCAATTCCTTCAGGCAAATCTCGTGTTTTGGGAGATTTTCTCTTTGCAATTACATTCAGCACTGTTGTAACAGTAAAAAAATACTATAGATGTTTCACCTGGGCCTTCGTGTCGTATTCTTCAAATTATCCCAGGACTCTTAATGCCTCAGCTGCACCAATTAGTAACGGAAATGTTTTCAGTGGAAGTTTCATTTTGGAAATACTCCAAAACATTTTACACAAGTTCACTTTGCTCGTTCAAAACTTCACGATGAGCCATTTTCAAATTTCGTAAAACAGTATCACAACAGAAGAACGACTCGTCCCCTGTTAAACTATCTGTTTTTGATAAGAAGTACATCTTATTGGCCACCTTCTCTAGTGTAGCTCATTCAGGGAGTATCTGGGCGTGCCTTAAGAATATCCCAAACAAGTGGAAAGGGCTAAGACGTATATGTCAGGTCTCACCAATGATTTATTGTCTACTTCGCCATCCGGAAATGTTTAACTATATTTGAAGTTATCCCTAGTAATTTTACAAAAACCTCATTTGACATCCCAGAATAGTTGAAATTTGAGATGATGTATCATCGTTATAGAGTTTTTGCCAATAACCAGGTTTTAGGCCTATTGGCTACTTTCTCATCTGTCACTCTTGATGGTTCCACACTATCTTTCTGCAAAAAAAATAAACATTGTATCCTCAGCAAAATAAAAATATTTGCATGTCTGCATGAAATATCCGTTATCGCTTTACACGTACAAATACTGTATAGTAGAGAAACAATTTTTTCCATTATTGTGTACAACTTTTTTCCCACAACTTCCTTAATCAACCAATTAATTGATATTTCAAATCTCTACAAACTTGTTATACAGGGTGTCCCTGGACTTCCTCTTTTTCTCTCGGGAATGTATAGATGGGGTCAAAATATCACCAGTACTTCGTATAACTTTTGTTCCTAAAAGCCTTCGTTACCAAGTTACGGGCCCTCAAAGTTACGAAATGAAAAATGTTTTTCTTTGATAACTTTCAAAGTGAATATTGAAAATCATCTTAATTTTGGTGATTGACTAAACAAATGAATTACTTCGATGAACTTTCTTGCAGGAGTCAGTTGTTTTGCTACAAAGTCAGGAACGGACTACCCCCGTTGGTCCACACCCCAAAACTTTGAAATGACTGGGATTTGTCAATATGTTTTAACAAAACAAGGTTACCTGGACAATTTTCTGAATAAAACTACTCGTGTGGAAAATCGATCAGAGCAACGATTTTTGATAAAAATGCATTTTTGTTCGACGACATCCAACCTGAGATGTCTACCATTATGATGAGAAGATTAACTTGTAATGAAAATAGAAATGATAGGTACAATGTTCATAACGAATTTTTATCATGCAAACATGTTTACCTTACAAAACTCATGGTGTGAATAATCAATCGCAAGCCTCAAGCTCAAACAGAAATCCAAAATACGCTACAAAAACTGCTCGATATGACCCCCGTCTCTCTCAAAACATTTTCTTAGTCGGCGCAAACACCCTCTCTGCACTTGAAATAGCATGCCAAGGTCGTTCCGTATGGCTTCACAATGTAATGTAATTCTATTCAACAAGGCATCTCTGGTGTGAATAGGTGTAGCGTTAACGAGGCTTTTCAGATTCTCTCACAGAAAGAAATCCAACGGATTTAAATCCGGAGACCGCGGTGGCCATGAATATGGTCCACCTCTACCAATCCATCTATTGGGGAAAATTTGGTTCAGATGGTCCCGCACAATCAAACTGAAATGAGGAGGAGCGCCATCATGCATAAACCACATACCTCTTCGGGTTTGCAATGGAATATGTTCCAAAAGTCCATTCAAATCGTTCTGAATGAACTCCAAATAACGTTCTCCATTCAATAGGTCATGTTGAACGAATGGTCCTATAAGATGGTTTTCTATGATACGAGCCCAAACAGTCACGTTGAATTTCCGTTGATGTTTGGTTTGCAATATCCCATGGGGATTTTCTTCGGCCCATATGTGGAGATTATGAGAGTTGATTACTCTCCATCTCTACTGAAACCTGCTTCATCAGTGAATAAAACTCGAGTAATAAAAGTCATATCCTCTCTTTGCTTATCCAGGAACCAATTGGCATATTCCAGTTGTGCTGAAAAATCTTCAGGTGTTATGGCATGTACCTTCTGGATATGATATGGGTGGAGCAGTTTATCCCTAATTTTTCTATGAATAGTGGACTTGGATGTATGGAACTGTTCTGATAGGTTTCTGATGCTCATTGAGGGATCATCAGCGACAGCTTCCAAAATATTTTCCTCCAATACAACGGTACACACAGCCCTAGGAGCGCCCTCACCACCTCGTTTTGGCAAAACTGAACCTACAATGATATCGAAATAAAACAACAGGCTCCAATTAATTATCCATCAGACAAACCTGTCCACTCAAGCTGCGATCGACACGCTCGAACGTTTCTGTTGTCGGTAGTGTTCGATTGGGAAAATGTTCGGCATACAGACGGCGAGCTTCTGCAGCATTACCAAATGCTCGTCTATACAATGCATGCATTCGTTGAATGTAAACTGTTCGGTCATATCAAAACACTTCAAACTGTCCTATCAGAATATTGACAATACAATGACAACGAACCACTCAAGAAAACAAAATCGCATTCTAGTTGTCATTTTTTATCCACACTAATTTTATTTCTTTCTACAAGGTGTTCTTGTCAACATCTGTGGAAGAAATGGAACATAAATTTATTCACCGGATATTCTTCACCTATTCATGTGCATTCGTTTTTGTAGTTTATTCGTTTGCTTTTCATTAGTTATATCTCCCGATGTGCGTTTTTTCAGCTAAATTTATCTTCGGTTTAAAGATTTTCTCCCATGAAATTATACTTATCAGTGAAACTCCTCAACATTTAAGCTCACGAATTTGCAACATCCAAATGTTGAGTTTCATGAGATTCAGATAACACAACACGAAACGTGCTTATTCCACGCGTACATACTAAATATGGACTGAATTCGATATTTCATAGTGGAGTAGCTTGCATTTGAAAAAATATGTACATTGTGAATGGAACTTTCAACTAGGTACTGTACTTTTTGTTTACGACTTCATTTTAGCATATTCTGTATTATCCCTGTTATAAATGTTGTTGAATTAACATTAGCATTAGTATTTCTACTGTGAACATTTTTCATTTCAAATAATGGTGGACGATCTGGTTTGATGTCGTCGAGTAAAACTGCATTTTTATTAAGAATCGTTGCTCCGATCGACTTTCCACACGAGTACTCTCATTCAGAAAATTGTCTACGCAACTTTATTTTTTTGAAAACTATTGAAAAATTATCTGTCATTTCAAAGTTTTGGGGTGTGGACCATCGGGGATAGTCCGTTCCTGACTTTGTAGCAAAACAACTGACTCCTGCATGAAAGCTCATCGAAGGAATTCATTTGTTTAGTCAATCACCGAAATTTAGATGATTTTGAATATTCACTTTGAAAGTTATCTAAGAAAAAATTTTTCATTTTGTAACTTTGAGGGCCCGTAACTTGGTAACGAAGGCTTTTAGGAACAAAAGTTATATGAACAAAAGTTATATGAAGTGATATTTTGACCTCATCTATACATTCCCGAGAGGAAAAGATGAAGTACAGGGACACCCTGTATATGGTATATGGTGTACTGAAACCACCCTAAAGAAATTCTGAATATATTAAGAATTTTTATGAACATGTATCCATTTCCAGCTCTAGATATTTGTTTGTAATAGGCAATAACTGCTTCTTCCTGCTGCCCATACCGTTGCATAACCCAAGCGAATAAACGAACGTTTTCAATAAGCAAGCTCAATATCAATATTTTCGAGCACTCTCTGAAATCTAATATGCACCATTCCGGAGGTTTCAATGGAATATTTCAGAGTTAGGGTTGGATATTGCTAGAAAGCAATGAAATGAGAACAATTTTGTTACTTCACATTTTATAGCGAGCATTCATCGGGAAAAAAGAAGTTTCCTAAATTCCAGAGGCTTCTATGTGATTGAAATGAATTAGAGTAACACAACCACATATTCTCTGGAACTTAGGGTCTTAAGGAATGAAGAAAAAATTTTTATCAGGAAAATATTCTCAATGAAATATAGAAAAAAAAATCTGGAAATTTCAAAATCTACAATAAAAATAAAGCAATTTTTTGCATAATCTGACAGGGAATAACTACTTTTGCGGATGAAGCACACGCTGGACATTATCTGATGAATGATGTAAAAGGAACAAAAGCAAAAATCTGAATTTTCATTCGGATGGAAGAGGAAAATACGTTAGAAACACTTCTTTTGAAGTAAAACTTTGAAATCTGTGTTTTTCGACAAGTATAACTTGTCATGGTGATATATTGATTTGTTTGAAAATAAGAACTGAGTGTACATGAAATCAGATGTGGAATAATCTCCAATCGAACAATGAACTATTTTCCATCGTTCAAGATAACCTCTTGGGATGTATTCATGTTGAAAAAAGGAACATTTTCAATTACCTTTAGAAAACAAAAGTAAAAAAAAGTTAGAAGAATATACAATAAAGATCAAGATAGTTTTTTGTATACCTGATAGAAAACGATAATGGCTTCATTTTTATACTAGATATTTCATTTTAATTTTTTTTTGAATTTTTCCAAGACAATATTACTTTTCAACTCCTAAAGTGGTCATCTTGAACGACGGAAAATAGTATTGAAGTGTGTCTTTCATTCGCAGATGATAACACTTGTTCATATTTTCACACTAATCGAATGATAAATAATTTAGCGTTATTTACATTTACACTTTGGTGAAGCAGTATGTTGAAATTTGAGAATCTACCATATTTTCATCAAATGCAAAAAAAATTGTACTGAAAAGTTAAGTTTTACGTTCCCCTAGGAAAAACTAGGGGATCTTCGAGGAAGTTGAGCCCATTTTGAAAAATAATACCTCCCTTTCTTAAAGTGGAAATTTTAAATTAACAGATAGAGATTCAGAATTAGAAATATGTTGGGACGTGATGGAGAAGCGTGTATTAGCTTATTCGTTATGTCAATCAGGAAATAATAATTATACTCCTTATTTTCAATTACATTGGACTTTTGAAAGCATGATTCAATAGGCGATTAAATACAACCTCTTTTAGAAAACCCCTGAAATATTCCCAATAACATAATTATCAATTTTTTTCATCTTCATTTACATACCTCTCCACTGTCCTCAGAACTTTTTGGATATCGCTGATTGCGCCATGTTATATGCTAGAATTCCATCGACGAATAAAGAGTATAGAGATTAAGGTAGTACCACCACGAGACAGTTGAATGAGGAAATCATTAAAATTTGGCATACGTATTGTTCAACATGTGAACAACACTTCTATAACATTTCAACGAATTTCACCATCCCGAACCCGAGATATATATATATAATCGAAATTGACTCAATTAACAAGTAACATATGGACCATGCATAGGCAAACATAACATTATTAATTCTACCGTTAGTACTAAAATTAAGGAGTTTATGAAAACCGAGGAGGAGCTAGAGCAGGAATCACTGATATTGTGAAAAAAATGAAAGTGATTGACCATCTAGTTTGACAGATACAATCAAAACTAATCTCGTTATTCAAAATAGTCCACGGGGAAGCGCACATTTAATTCTACCGTTAGTACTAAAATCAAGAAGTTTATGAAAAACGAGGAGGAGCTGGAGCAGGATATCACAGATATTGTGAAAAAAAGTCAAAGTGATTGACCATTTAGTTTGACAGATATAATCAAAACTACTCTCGTTATTCGAAATAGTCCACGGGGAAGCGCACAGCCTGAAGGGGGGGTCGTAGAGAAATGCGGATTGTACCAGGGGACTTTTTAAAGAAGGACGGGGGACCATTTGAGGGTCTGAACGCGAAAAAAAAACTGCTTCTCCTAGTTGACCCCATCGATTTCACCGATACCCCCCTTCCCCCAAAAAAAAAATTCAAAAAGAATACTACAAAAAAGTCCATCGAAGTTTTATCGAAAAACGATAATTTTTTCCCATGACGTATAATTTCTAGTGAGGGGGGGGCCGGTCTGAATTTTTTTTTTGCTGCGCTTTTCGGGGACATCAATTTTTTGAGTCGCCGACTTTCTATAATGAAGAAATTTTCTAGAGTCGATTGGGGGTGCAAGTGCCCCTCCTTAAAACAATTTTTATTTCAAATTAAAAATCGGAAAGTCCTTTGAAATTTTTCGATTCCGTCGAAAATAATTTCCCAATTCAACTGTCTCGTGGCGGAACTACCTTGAATAACTTCAATAGAAACTTCATAAATTCATGGTCACCTATGTCTAATGTATGTGGCAAAACCAATAGTACGGACAAATTAAAGTGCAAAAGTGCAGTGGTTAGGCTATCTGGAAATGACTGGGGCAATTTCACGTGTCCACTCACTTGTGTGTCATGGAGTAGCGGTAAAGACTGCCTTCAGACTGCACCAGGCATTGAACTGGAGAGCTGGAAATCTGATTAGACATCTGAAGATTCTGGAAAATATTCCGCTGGATCCAGGTACAAGCCATCAGAGATTATGCCAGCTAGTCATGACCGTGAATAATGAAGTGGTTATGAACAACCACCATACAACTACAACGAACGGGCCTCAACTAGGAAGGAATGCAACAGTATGGAATACTGATGGTTCCCAGATGGATAGAAGGGCTGTTGTGGAAGTAAAGAGTACTAGTTAAATGCTTTCAAAACCCCCTAACCAAAGCCTCGACATTTCAAGCAAAATTTGTGCCCACGAATGCGTTGAAAGAGGCTCCAGGCGGGCAGAGATCTATATCATATCAGACACCCAATCAGCACTTAAAGCCCTAAACTCAAACAATTGTGAGTCTAGACTGACTTGGGACTACAAACTCTCCCTAAGACAAATGGCTACGAACAATCAGGTTAATCTGATGTGGGTGCCAGGTCACAAGAAAATCAAAGGTAATGAGGAAGCTCAGCCAGGGCAAAGACAAGCGAAAAGGCTCCTGAGCCCTTCGCCAAAGGAAGCTAAACAGCTTTCCGAGTTGGACATGAAAGAGTTGAAACTGATACGGGACTGCTCACCCGACATTGTCCTCTGAGATATCACCTCAAAAAAATATGTAGATCTGTCAGTGAAGTATGCCGTTATTGTGAGAACTTTGCTGAAACTGCAGACGTTTGCGACTGCCAAGCGCTATTTTGCAAATAGCTCAAGATCCTCGAAGGAGTTTCATTTACGCCCTCAGAAATCAAGAACTGAGCTTCCAGGAAACTGAGTCTCGGAATCCCGAGTCTTGAATGGATGAAGGGTAATGTACAAGAGACCTCATAGGTCGAGGTACGGAAAGGCCGACCCTCCCTACAATCTGCGATATACAACATCATAAATTTACTCAAAATTACACTTGGGAGAAGTAAAATATCTCCACTGGCTATTTTCATTATAACTTTCCACAATGCTCTCTGAAAAGGTGGAATATAAAGAGTACACACGATGGGAGTGGTCGCTCGCAAAGTAACGATTTCAACATTTCTACCAGAAAACTTCTAGAAGGCCGATATTATGAAAGTTTCATGATTCAGAACTTATAATAATTGCGCGAATACTTCGATGTCGATTACTCCAGGAGAATAATAGAAAATCTGGTATGATTGTCATCACGAGCATTGGCACATCTAACTAATATTACTGAGAAATTATGTCAAGCACGAAGGAAAATTACTTATTTGAATAATATAATCTGGGTTGTGAAAATTATGACTTAGATCAATGAATTTTGTATTCTTTTTGTGAAACCAAGTGTTGCTGAAAATAATGAAAGAACTGTGTGAAGATACGAATCGGCCATTTTGTGAAACAAGTGTTCCTAAAAATACGGAAAAAATTAACTTTTCCGAATTATTCCTACGGACCTTTATGATAATATAACATCAAAATCACTGCGTAGAATTTACGAGAGAAAGAGAGGTAATTTTCATTTATTCAGTATAATCTTATACATGTTCGAAATTTATTCGCAAAGAGAACCGTCACGGATGGCTGATCAAAATCAAAGAGGATGAACCAACTATTTTTGCCACGTTCTCACTGAATATCATTTCCAGGTACAAGGTCAAATGCAATGACAAATCGATTCACTCCATATATTCGGTCTTTGTATTATAGGCTAATCCATTTATCGCTAGGAATTTTAATTTGATTAACGAAGTGGATTGAAAGATATAATATATCGATTCTGGCTCTTCAAATATAAAACAAAAATGTAACAGATTTGTCGTTACAAGGTAGTTACCTCAAGTACGTTCATATACAGGGCGTTCATAAAGTGTGGAAACGCTCCATTATCTTACGAGTTAATCATTTCGGAGGTTAAGCTCGCACAGGTCGTTTTGTATTTTAGTTTTTCACCTTTAAAAAAAATATTTTTCCCACCACTTTACAAGATATGACGTCATCGATATTTTTTTTAATTGAAATGGTATATTTTTATATCTAAATTTGAAAGCCCATATGTAACACTTCAAGTTACAGTATACTGAGTATAAAGGAAAACAGTGTTCATATTCCTAAACATTTTTTTCATTATTCATTTTGGAATGAAAATCTGAGAATTACTCAGTAGTTAGTACGAGTATATTCCCAAAATTGAGTATGCTATGAAAACATCTGAAAGCCCTTAGCAACCAGATAATAAGTTCTTGGTTGCCATTGCATGTCAGTATTACATTGATTTGTTGTGTAGCATATCGATTCATAAGTCTCCAATAAGACCATTCTGAAAAATATTACCCTAAAAGAAATTGCCTACCGTTGCCGTTCAATTACAACTTTATGAGATCTGTCTTGTTGCTGTGCAGAAAATTCTAAGAAAAGCCAAATTACATCCATATAAGTTGAACTTATACATGAACATAATGGAAACGACTTCGGCAGACGCATGAAGTTTTGTGAAATTATGCAAGAAGTGTGTAATCAAAATAATGGCTTTGAATTCAGTGTCTTATTTTCCGACGAATCAACTTTTTGTATAAACGGTACCGTGAATACGCAAAATTGTCGGTGTTGGGCAGAAGAAAATCCCAATTCGACGATGCAAACTTATACACAATATTCCCAAAAAGTGTTGGCTGGGATTCTTAGGAATACCATTGTGGGACCACATTTTTTCAACTTATGTAGTTCCATATTCAATTGTAACATTTCCAGACATTAATCAGCCTGGTCGAATAGTTTCTACTATTTCGTTTCATCAGGATGGATCAGGTCCACATTATGCTCGAGTGGTGAGAGATTTTCCCAATGAAACCTTTCCCAATCGCTGAATTGGACAACGCGGTCAGATTGAAGATTCCCATATTTAATTGTCATGGACTCCTTTCTCTGGGATTACTTAAAAATTACATAAATAGACCTACCCATTTGGAGGACCTCGAAGAGAATTCGAACTGAAATTCAACGAATTACACCAACGATGTTGTCAAACGTATCCCACGAATTCATCAGACGTCCTGGATATTGTCAACTAACCCAAGGAGCTCAGTTCGAGCATTTGTTGTAAATTTGTTATTTGTTTATTTTTACTACTACTTATGATATTTTCATTGCAAAATGGATAATCAAATGAATGTTAAGAAATATGAACACTGGTTTCCTTTATACTCAGTATACTGTAACTTGAAGTGTTATACAGTGTGACCCATTTGAAATCGAACCACCAAATATTGTTTTTTCAATATTAAGCATCAAAAACTGTATCTTGACACAAATTTTCATAACTTTAGTTTCATTTCCAAGGTTTTTTTTCATTGTCAAAATCGGCAAAAGTTTATTAGGCAATTTTTGTTTTTTCAAATTCGACTACAGAACTGGATTTGTAGTCGTTATGAATGGAAACCATCAGAATTTCATGAAAAAATATTGGTTAACAACGAAGTTACAACAACTTTAATTTTGGAAACAAAGTATTTGATTATAATTTTTATTTAGATTATAGACTTATTTAAAATCTGGCAACACTGCCGATACAAAGTTAAACACCAGTGAATTCGTACAGCGAAAATCCGAAGTCAATAGCTCATTCCGTTCTACAGTTATACTCCTGAAAGTATGGTAATGTGAGCGATTTGTGGTGTACTAAATCATAGCCTACTATTGATTTAGTACAATACCTATGCCTGATGTATTGGTTCAGCTTTCCTCAAATTATTGATACCTCCTCTAGAAGGTTGTTTCAGTTGAGTTTTACAGAATTTAAAAGGAACATTTTTTGTCCTGCTTTCTGTTTTCTTATTGAATAAATAATTTTGATACTTTAAAACTTGATTCGGTTCATTTCGTTTTTATCGGCTATGGAAGACTGCATAACTTGAAAATGAATTTTTAATTTTCTGTTATTTTCGAAAACACTTATTATCTAAACTCGAATAAATGATTTTAAGGGAATATAATTTACAAATCCAGTGGCGTAGTCAGATTTTTATTACAAAATCTCTTCCACCACAAATCGCTCACATTACCATACTTTCAGGAGTTATAACTGTAGAACGGAATGAGCTAATGACTTCGGATTTTCGCTGTACAAATTCACTGATGTTCTACTTTGTATCGGCATTGTTGCTAGATTTTAAATATGTCTATTATCTAAATAAAAATTATAATCAAATACTTTGTTTCCAAAATTGAAGTTATTGTAACTTCGTTGTTAACCAATATTTTTTTATGAAATTCTCATGGTCTTCATTTATATCGACTACAAATCCAGTGGTGTAGTCAAATTTTTAAACAAAAATTGTCTAATAAACTTTTTCCGTTTTTGACGAAGAAAAAGAACCATAGAGTGCCTTGGAAATGAAACTAAAGTTATGAAAATTTGTGTCAAAATACAGTTTTCGATTCTTGATGTTCCAAAAAACAATTTTTTTTCTAAAATGATTGAAAAATGCGTATTCTACAGGGGTGGTTCCATTTTAAATGGGTCACACTGTATATGACGTATGTGATAGGGTTGAACTGAGAAAAATATGAGCTTTCAATTTTTTATATAAAAATTATCCCTTTCAGTTCAAAAAAAAAGATCGATAACGTCATATCTTGGGGGAAAATATTGTTTTTCAAAAAGAGGTGGAAAACTAAAATACAAAATCAACCTGTCCGAGCTTCACCTCCAAAAATGATTAACTCCTAAGATAATGAAACGTTCTCACACTTTATGAACGCACTGTATACAGATCGAAAAAATATGTACTCCATTATTCAATGATTCAAAAATATTCTCGTAACCAGTAATGTGTAGACTCATTTCATTTGAGACGAATATAATATTTGCCGAACCGAGTGAACGAACAGTTAGATCAGACCGAACAATTACACAAACTAATTCTCAGCACACAACCTAACCTTACTCTTGGTCAGATATGGAAGGTTAGGTTGTTTGTGTTGAAGGAGGGAAACATTTTTCATAGAACCAGCTATTTTTTGTGCCAAATTATGGAGGAAATGAGTGATTGAGTGTGTGTGTAGTTTGTGCTGGTTTTTATTTTGGATTCCTGTTCGGGAGGCGAAAATTAATAAGTAGATCCCAACGGCTATTCTCAGCGAGCAAGAGTGGCTTTAACCGTAGGATACTCGCGCGAGGTGTTTTGAATACCCCATGCACTTAACATAGAGAGTATATTTTACATCGAAATAACGAGATGGCTCTGCGCACCAGTGCATTCATTATTGAGACAGCATGATTGTCCTTCCCCCACTTGATGAACAGTTTCTCACGAAGATGACCGAAGCGAAGCACGAGAAATTCCTTAGGCGTACCAAATGATTTAGTAAAAGCGATACACAGACGTATCATGAATTTGATAGCTTTCGTCATAATTTCTTCTTTCTCTATGGAAAACTACTCACCCCAGACTCCAGGGCATTTTTGCAAAGTAACAGTAAACAAAATTGAATAAACTACCCTAGATACCCACTTATTAACCTGACAACCGCTCCATGTCATGTCACTGCTGTATACGATGACAATCGTGTCTACTCGTGTTTTCCCCTCTCTACCTACCATTGTGCTGTCTCAATACGGAGTTCACTCTACCTTCTCTAGAGTCTGACAAACGCTGATCAGTGTACAAATAGCCGTTTTGCCGTGAGCACGAGCCTGGGTTGTCCACGACACCCCTCGAGTATTAACGTTGGATTTTTTTAAATATTTATTTATTTTGAATAGGTGAATTTTTGTTTAAGCTATTCAAAATTAGTTAGATATTTTGAATATTTCGTGTTATTTTTTCCATTTTTAGGGAAATATGGGAAATTTTGAAAAGGATCAGGCTCGTTTGTTGAAATTATTTGACGAGGTAGAAACCGATGACAAATTGGTAGATGATGAAAAACTTTCGGATCCCGGTTGGATTGGGGTATTACATAATATGCAAAAAATGATTTTATGTTGTTAGAAGTAGAATTACATGCATTTTTTTCAATATTCAATTACAATGTTTGATTTTGTTCCCAAACTGGCAACTTAGAAAATAAAGATTTCAGTCATATAAAATAAATAATTTCCAGAAACTTTTATATATGTATATATATATATATATATATATATATATATATATATATATATATATATATATATATATATATATATATATATATATATATATATATATATATATATATATATATATATATATATATATATATATATATATATATATATATATATATATATATATATATTAGGGTTGATGACCATTATTCACCAATCAGGCTCCGAAAATAATAACCAAGTGGGTATGTCGAAAAACAAAATATTCTGTCAAGTTCAGGACATAGTATAGGAAATTTTGTGTTGTAAATGTAAATACAAACGAACCACAACTGTAACTCATGAATGAATGAAGTGTTTTTTGTTACTCAATATTGAAGTTTTTTGGCAGAATGAAGGCTTCTCTATTTAGTTATGTAAAACATTATTTCATCACTAGTGATATGATAAAACAGATAGTTATGAAAAATATAACAATTCCAAATGTCAAAAATGCATTAAAAATTCTACGTTCCGTTGCGAGGTTAGAAAAACAACGTTTCAATTCATATTTGCATCATGAATAGATTCCATATTGTTTGGCAAGGAAAATTAAAAAAAATCATTTGCGATTTTTTCAGCGGAAAAATGATCACACCAGTGGATCGAAGAGGTTTGCCACCCAAGCGATTATGGTTTCTCATCGAAAATCTGATTATCAAACTGAATTCAAGAAATTTCAATGAAATGTGTTCAATTAAAATTTTATTTGGTGTAATATATTGAATTATTGCATTAACACACATTCAACACTTTCTTGTGCTTGAAACAACAATAAAATGATAGTAATTGATGCAAATGGACTGAGAGGCGATTTATTCGACAATCGTAGTGTCACGACATGAGCTTAAGTTTTGTGATGCATTTATACAGAGTGGGTCATTGAAAACGAAACAGCGGCACTGTAGGTCGGCAGAACCGAATCATATAAAAACGCTCGGACACGTCAACTACATTTTCGAGGGGGACATCGTTCGCGATGAAATTCTCCCGAAATACATTCCATCCCTCGGAGCTGTGACCTCCACCCCTAAATTTTTAAATGGCAGCATATGGCAAGTGATACCTCATTTGAAAGGTATTTTCCTTCTTAATGTCAAACAACAAAAATAAATTAAAAATATCGATTCGTTTTCGAGATATAGGAACTTGAAGTTGGGAAATAACTTTTTATTCACTCAATCAATAAAAACAATATCTGATAAAGCAACTGTCGCAATCATTATTATGTTCAAACTGTCTACCACCCATTTCCATACAATAGTGCAAGTTCTGTTCAAAACGAGACCTCACATTTCGTATTATTTCCGGCGTTGTTCGACGGCATTTTTCAAAAATTTTCCTTCGTAAATCTTCCAGAGATTCTTGTCTTTTGGGGGTTTGAATCTGAAGATCTGGCTGGTCACTCTATAGAGCCTCTTCTTCCAATCCAACTTCCAGGAAACATTCTATCCAAAAATGCCCTGATAGGCTGTGCATAATGTGGAGGTGCCCCGTCTTGTTGAAATATCAAGTGGTCTTCATGGTAACGATCGTCATTTTCAATAATGTCTACTAATTGTGGATAAACTAATTCATTCAATAATTCCAAATAAGTTTCTCCTGTCAGGTAACCGTCGAGAATTACTGGTCCAATCAAATGGTCCTCAAAAATACCGGCTCAGACATTGAGTTTTTGGGGAGTTTGAGTATGGACTTCGTGGAAAACATGTGGATTGGCATCTGACCAATAACGACAATTATGACGATTCACAGTCGAATTAAAAAAGAATGTAGACTCATCAGAAAAGCAGATGTTGAAAAGGAAATTCCCATCACCATCCATTCTCGTAGTCATAATTTCACAAAATTCTTGTCGACTATCAAAATCATGTTCATTCAATTGGTGTACCAAATGTATTTTATAGGGGTGGAATTTATGATGTTTCAGGATTCGGCGGATACTGGTTCTACTGATATTGGTAGCACTAGCCAATTTCCTTGTGATCAATGTTGGGTCTGCATGAACTTGTCCTAAAAGTGCAACTTCAACAGCTTAATTTCTCAACGGAAATTCACGTTCTGGGTCTCGTTGCTTGTTGGCTACTGATCCAGTTCGACAAAATTTTTGCACTAATTCTAGAACGTATTTTCTAGCAACAAGTTTATCTGGATGCGTTTCATTGAACAAACTAGCTGTACGGTTACCGCACTCATCATTCTCAAAAAAAATGTTATTATTTCAACCCTTTCCGCGATCGTATACACCATTATTGCGGAAAGATATTCAGCAGCTTCAGTCAAGTAATCCACTCTAATGTCGTTCAATCAAAGATCAGTTTGACACTGATAGACGTCCACAATTGAGATTTGGCGAAAAAAATTTTCTCATACATCTTTTTGTTGTACTTGCATTTGAGTCGAACTCGAGAAAACGTCTTTTTATCTATTCTCAAGAACCTTACATTTTTTCGATCAAGTAACTGAGGATGAAAAAAAAAAGTGAAACGGAATTGCATGTTATTTGTTGGTAAACAGTCAGTTCATTCAATTCTTCGACAATGATAATTACCTTCAAACAGTTCCATGGGTAGATGTTATTTTCATTGATCGAGTGAATAAAAAGTGATTTCCCAACTTCAAGTTCCTATATCTCGAAAACGAATCGATAGAAATAATTTATTCTTTTGTTTGGTATTAAGAAGGAAAATACCTTTCAAATGAGGTATCACTCGCCATATGTTGCCATTTGAAAATTTAGGGGTGGCGGTCACAGCTCCGAGGGATGGAATGTATTCCGGGTGAATTTCTTCGCGAACGATGTCCCCCTCGAAACTGTAGTTGACGTGTCCGAGCGTTTTTATATAATTCAGTTCTGCTGACCTACAGAGCCACTGTTCCGTTATCAATGGCCCACTCTGTATGAGAACAAGTGTGGTAGATGTCGCTACAAGCCGCAGCCGGGTGAGCGACAACCACATGAGTTCTCATGTATCCTAACCCAACCTAACCTTGGAGCAATTGTTGTGATTACGATTCTCATATTCGCTCCTTAGTCCACGAGGAGCACAAATTATTTTTTGCAACACCTGCTCCGAAAGTTCAATTTGAGATAATATAAAAATACAGACCCCGTTACTAATAGAACATGTGTTTGGACAAAAAATGCTCTCTATGATTGGTACTTCAGACTTGTATTTTGAAATATCATGAGTTGAAATTCCTCCATGTGGTGGTTGAATTCGTGAGGAGAGTAACTTCTGATGACACTAAAATGAAATACTGATATCATAATCGTTCCATTTTTGTAAACTCGATAGTCAGTATTCCCGAAAGTATGTGGATTGAACTCGAGGAAGACTCAAAGGTGAGCCATATACTCATCTTCCAATCCTCAGGGGGTAGTGAGAAAATATGAAGTTTTTCAAATACACACCAATTAACCCGAGTTCCATTAGACCGGAATGTTTTTTTCAACTTCTCAAGTAATGTATGACATCCAGTTCAGTTTTTAGTTTCAGCACTTCAGAATATAAAAAAACAACCAATTTGCCCACTTATGAAACGGAAAACTTCTTCATTAAGGAAGTGATTACTGCAACGAAAAACTTTTAATTTCTCAGTGAACGTTAGTCGGGCTTTTTCATATTTGAATGCAGATAAAAGAGTTATAAGCACTTTCAGCAGAACTAAGCCATCACTGGAACGAAAAGTTCAATCAATCGTCTTGTTCAAATATGACTTCGATCATACAGGAGTTGTTTGATAGAAATATCTCAATGGTGAGTGAGAACATATTTGAGAAGATAATTCATATGCAAAACGCTTCCTTCATAAAGTAAAATATATGAATAGATGAAATAAAGATATGTGAAGAATTTCAATCTTACGTACCTGCCTTTTCGCACACAACTGAGCGGTTGCTAATGAATTGATTTCTAGTTCAAATATGATTTCGATCATACATGGGTTGTTTCATTCAACTAGTCTTGGTAAAAATATCTCCTTGTAGAATGAGAACATATTTGACGAATATATTCCACATAGAAAACGTTTTCTTTTTAAATTAAAATGTTTTCGAAACAAATATAGACGAAATAACAATATGTGTATTCTCAAAACGCACAAGGATAAAAAAAAACTACATCATACCGTCCAATCTCTCTCCTATCAACCATCACAAAGAACTCCGGAAGGGTGATGAAACCAAGATTGAAATGATACTTTGAATGAAAAAACTTGCTACCAAATGGTCAATTTGGATTTAGAAAAGGATCAAGAACTACTAATACATATACTCAAATTGTGAGTGATATTCAATGTACACTTTCCATGAATAAATATCTTTGATGTTTTTTTTTAATTTCAAAGTTATCATGATGCCGTGGATCTGGATAATTTCGAAATGGAACTATGTGAATTTGAAATTGAAATTAACAGACGTGCCAGTTTGGTGAAACAGTTTAATAATAGAAAAATAAAAATGTCCACGGTATCTGCAGAAATGGTGTTCCTCGAGGTTCGGTATTGAGTCCCTTACTTCTCAATATATACATAGCCAGTCTTCATGACATATAAAGAGGTTCCAAGGCTAGCTGTCAAGGTATCAAGGGGGTGTCCACAGGGAGTAGTTTCATCACTCCTATTATGGTGTAAACGAGCTTCTCACAGAACTGAATGAGTCAGGACTGTATAAACAAGCGCATGCACATGATTCAGTCATGCTGGCTTGATAACAACCGGTAAACCTGCTAGGAGAAATCATTGTAACAGCTCTTGGTAGAGTGCCGGTGTGCTGAGTGTCCTCCCGGAAATAGCGGACTGGGTACTTTTCACCAAGAAATGCAAAATAGGAACTCTTCCAGATATACTAATCTCAGGAAGACAGTGTCCGTACAAAGCGTCGACCAAACACCTCGGAGTCATCAGAGACTCCTTGTTGACCTGAAACGAGCAGATTGAAAATCGAATCGAAAAGGCTACCTGCTCCTAATGAGCCTGCAGAAGAGCCTTCGGTAACACGTGGGGCTTGACACCCAAAACCCTACACTGGATATGAACGGCAATCATTCGCTCGACACTTCCGTACGGATCCTCCATTTGGTGGGGAGGTACCACAAAGGGCAAGTCCAGAAACGAACTTGATAGAGTACAGCGACTGGCTTTTCTATGAATAACAATTGCCATGAGGACGACGCCTACTAGAGCTCTAGTAGTTCTACTAGGACTACACCTTGTCATCGAGCATGAAACCATGCATACTGCATACAGACAGACACTCAACTATTTGGAACAAGGCAAAGGAAGGATGTCCAGCCCTATTAATGGAAAGAGACAGTACCCCGCCTGTTCTGGATTTCAGAAAAGGACCCAATATAACCATCCCACAAGGGAAGAATGGAAAGACAATGCGCCCGGTAGACCCTCAAACTGAAGATCAACCTATGGATCAAGATTTGGGGGCAATGTCTGGCGCAGGTGTCTACGAAGAAGGAACGAAGAGAGAAATATCAGTTTCCCTAGGC
Organism: Gonioctena quinquepunctata; assembly: GCA_018342105.1. Taxonomy (NCBI): domain Eukaryota; kingdom Metazoa; phylum Arthropoda; class Insecta; order Coleoptera; family Chrysomelidae; genus Gonioctena; species Gonioctena quinquepunctata. Next base: position 77,355 of record JAFIRS010004423.1, read on the forward strand.
AAATATGCCTCAGTGTTCTAGGCTGGAGTATATGCCATACTCATCTGTGACCAGGGAAACTTCGACAATAAAAGTCGAGGACCTAGTACTATCTACTCGGCCAGGAAATCTGCTATTATGGCGTTAGGCACAAATTGGATTGTATCTAAACTGGTGTCTGAGTACAGAAACGCCATAGAAAGTTTATCGAAAACAAGCAAAGTCAGCCTCATATGGGTCCCAAGATACATGAGAGAAGGGGCAGAGAGAATAGCCAAGATAGGATCGGGAAAGACCCCAGTCGGACCGAAACCTATCTTGGGAATACCCAGCAGCATGGCAATCTCAAACATGGAGGAACTGCTACAAAAGCAGTTCATTAAAACGTGGCAAGTGGCGCCATGCATGAGGCAATTGAAGCTCCATATGAAAGTGCCTTCGACAAAAATGTCTAACGAGATCCTGTCACTAAACAGACGGGACATCAAGACTGTGATTGGGCTCCTAACGGGACACAATCACCTGAACAGGTACATGGAGCTAATCGGGATCCTCTATGTAGATAGTGCCTGGAAAATGACGAGACATCGTCGCACATCCTCACTGAGTGCTTCGCTTTGGTGCACCAGAAGGAGATCAACCTTGGGAGCATAATTCTGAATCCATAGGATGTCAAGGAGATTCAGCTGAGAAAATTGAAAGAAATCGGCATGCCTCGCTGATTCTCTCAGAACAAGTAGGCATACAATAGGCCAAAATAGAGAGGCTCACGTACACGGGGTTCTTCGGAACCGACCCACCTTCTGCAAAGAAGAAGGTTCCATGAAATGTATCCAATATGGCGATGATGTATGCTATATTACCCAGAATCCATTCGATTTTGAGTGTGAAGAACTCAAATACCTTATTGGTGTTCTAAAGAGACAAGAACATGGTTTTACAATGTCAACTGATAAGTAATTCTCTACAAGGCATTTCTGTCGTCACAAACTAAGAATTGCTAAGATCGATACTAGACACACAATTGGCGTGGACCAAACAAATACAAAAAAACTATTGAAAAAGGCATCAGTATCCTCAGGTGTACATCGGAAAAAAGATGAAGATTGTAACACATTTTATTTTTGAACCCCAAATTTGAAGTATCTAATTTAAATTTGAGAAGGTGAAATCACTTTGCTGCTAGGCTGCTCAGATTCATACGGTTAGGCCGTGAGTAAGATTCAATTGATGACTATTCCTAGTTGGCAAATTGGGCCACTAAGAAAATTATACATCAATTAAATTGACTAGTTCAAGAGTTGGGCGCCAGGCTTGCTGAAGACAAAAGCCAAAGATTAACAAAAATCTACTGAATAAATGTCACCTAGCTTGTATGGGAAGGCAAAGAAATATGCAGGAAATCAACTTAACAAATTTATTCCAGACTAAGAATCTCAACAGTGACTGGGTAGTATGAGAATTTATAAAAAAACTTTGAACAATGTTGCTTGAAGAGTAGAAAAAAAATTCAATGGAAAAATTCAAAAATTAAATATACATAGCAAATTTTGACTTCGATAAAATTTTAACATTTACAAAGATTCCTCTGGACGATGGTGATACGGTATATACCTGCGGAGAAGATCTTCAATGGAGGGAGATGAAGAAGGCTGGTTTAGACGAAGATGGTATCAGCGGTACGACGACGAATCTGGTCGTGGGTGGGTATCTGTTGGTTTCCAGACCCCTTTGTTGATGTGAATTGGTTTCATCTTCACGGACCAGGCTGAATTTGATGTGCTCTATGACCTCCCAGAGTACCAGTTCTCCTGTCTCAGTAGATGGCTTTACTCCGTGGTATATATCATGCGAAGAAGATGATAGGAATAAAAAATTGTACAAAATGGGGAAGAACGAAGGATATCCTTCGAACCTCAAGTTTTTAGGATTCATATTTTAATCTAGAGAGTCAAAAGATAAATGTAAATTATAGCATACAAAAAATGCCCTCAGTCCATATATAAGACTGGAATATTACACTGTACAAAAAATGTAATAGCAATCAAATCTGCTATTCTGGATTTAAATTTTCAGGTTAATTTTAATCATTTAAAGAAATTAAGAATCCAAAATCCAAAACAGAACTAAACAAACCTCATCCAAAACGTTATGTTGTTTTGAAACAAAATGAGCTTTGATAAAGTGAGTAAGTGTACCAGAAGAGTGCAACATTTTTTTGAATAAGTTAATATATTCGAAAGGAAATATAAAAACTTCCTTGAGACTTTACCAGAAAAAAATTAATATAGTATTTTGAGGAGAAAATCAAAGTAATCTCATAAACGTATAGTTATGAAATGAAAAAATTGCTTACCAGAGGGCTGTCCTATAAGGTAACTGCATAACTGTCCCAGAATAGTCGAATACACCCTTTGCAATCGGAATCTTTGGAATAATTCCCTGTGAGGTAAGCGCTAGTCCACTCGGAATTCCCAATTATCTGGTACCTAAAAATGGAAAAAGCGAAGAACTGATTCCCAAAAAAAATTACTCGCCGATGGTCTGAACGGATACTACGTCAGCCACATAGACATGTGCAATAGCTCGAATGCGGTAAATCCTTGCCAAAATGGCCAAAATATATATATATATATATATATATATATATATATATATATTATATATATATATTCATTATTCCTTTACTTAAATCCAAGACAAAAATCACCCTCGATAGGAATTGGCCAAAGGGAGTATCATATACGATATGTGATATATAAAATAATATGAAGATAATTTAATCGGAAATTCACTGATAATTCCAAATGTGACGAAAATCTGACAGTATAGAAATTATACTTGACCTTCAACAATAACCATGCAGTACCTCGAAGAATTCAAATATTACAATCATATTAAAAGCACAAAAAATATGTTAACAATTATTAAAAAAGGGAAATAATTATACTCCACCAATTTCAACAGTGATAAGCCATTCAATTCAAAAATCGTAACGTACCAGAATCAATTCACTCAGCACACCTGCCTAGTCGAGGTTCACTCGGGAAAAGAGAAGATAATCCTTTTGGTTCGACCAAATCACCACTTCACCTGTTTTTTCCCAAACCAATCTCGGTTTTTTCTCTATTTCAAAGCACTTATAGAAAAAACAAACGCCCGGCTCGACATGAACTACGAACTGTCATGATTACATTTTCAAGGATCGATAATGAAGATCCGAGTGTCGTAGTTCACAACCTGAGCAGTGACTACTGACTCGCACCACCGTAAAGGTAACTGGAAAAATTATTAGAAATTGATTATGTATAAGGAAGTAACGAAAAATTAGTTACAAGATGTGGAGCTGACCCAAAAGTAGCACTTATATTCACCGCTGATATATTCGCTTCATTTTGGATTATGGAAGTATTTTTTTATGGGTTATCTTGCGGTACAAATTAACATGGATCAGATAGAGTTCAATATAGCGAGATTCGAATAAGTTCGGATTTGATAAAATCCTCTGTCCAACCATCCTAGTGGTAGCTCGAGAGCGTTGCGAAGACAGAAACTGGCCAGTAAAATGATGATTGAACTACACTCAACAGATTAATCTGTTCTAACAAGTATTGCGGAACTCAATACTGAATCTCTCAGAAACCACTTTTCAACATACTGAGAATCATTTCTCCATTTAGACTGCCATCGATTGATGAGAATCCTATTAATTTTTTGGGAATGCTGAGTGCAGACCTGTGCCGAACACTGACGAAAAATGCTTCGAGCACTAAGTACTAAGCACTCCTAAAATGTGATCCCGAGTCTCGAAGACTAAGCACTATTATTTATTAAATGCTCCCGATTACTAAGCACTTCCAAGAAGTAATAGGACTTAGTAAGGACTACGCACTTTTAAATAAAGTGAGGCTGTTAGGCACTTACGTTACTTTTTGATATACAGTGCGCGCGAAAAGTATGGAAACATGGAGATATCTTTGACACCCCGTAAGATACAATGAAAATTTTTTGGATATGTATATAAGATGGACCAGCAATTTTGAATTTTATATTTTCGACGTTGCCAAATGTACAGTTTCTGGAATATACGAACAATATGTTTATTTTTGAATGACACAACCCGTATATTTTACAACTTTCTGTTACAGTTTTTCATTGCCGATGCAGCATATGAACTGTAAATGGTCAATAATGACCATTAATTTCAAGAAATTAGGAAAAACATTTTCATTTTGTAATTAATATTGCAGTATAAACAGAAAACAATACCTACATAAAGAAATTTAAGATGTTCAATATGACCTCCTTGTCTCTGAGAACAAATCCATTCTGAATGAAAATTCATCCAAGACTTTTTTAATCGTTTCCGGAGAAATTATTGCTATCTCCTCTGTAATTCTGTCTGTCAGTCCTTGGATAGTCTGTGGCCTATTCACATAAAACATTTTGTTTTTTGAATGACCCCACAAAAAATTATCTAGAGGTGGCAAATCCGGAGATCTTGCTGGCCATTCGATAGCTCCTCTTCTTCCAATCGAACGATTTGGAAATGTAATGTCGAGAAACTCACGAATGCCTCGAAGATAATGAGGAGGCGCTGCATGTTGCTGACTCCAAATTCATCTATTCACGATATGAGGATTTATATAATCAGGAAAGGGTCTGGCTGATTCTGGAATTACCTCTGATTCAAAAATGCCCATTATTCTTCACCTGCCATGGTTCTATTCCAAAAATAAAGTCCAATAATGGTATTAATAATAATTCCTGCCCACACATTGATCTTTTGTGGATACTGCGTATGTGCCCCCACCATCCAATGAGGATTTTCATCTGACCAGTACCTGCAGTTTTGTTTATTGACCGTGCCATTCAACTGGAAAGTAGCCTCATCAGAAAGAAGGATTTGATTGAAGAAATTAGGATCAGTGTCAAATCTATTCAACATTGTTTCACAGAACTCCATTCTGCGATCTGGATCGCCTTCGTTCAGTTCCTGTACCAATTGTACTTTATAGGGATTTCCTTCTTTTAATATTCACGAAGTTGTTTCACTGATGTGATTTTCGGTTGCAACAACTCTAGTAGCCTTATGTCAGATTTTGTTCGCTCTGGAATAGCAGGGCGGCCACTTTTTGGGAGTTCTCGTACATGTCCACTTTCCCCAAATTTATGAATAATTTTAGATACAGTACCACGTGCTATAGGAGTTCTGTCTTCATACTTGTTATTAAATATTTCATATACCTCTCCGTGTGTTCGTCTCCTACAAATGATGCCGCAAATAGAACAAACTCAAATTTCATAATATTATAGTATTTCAATTCTTTGACGCTCTGTTAAATGTACCATTGTATTTTACTCTAATTTTTATCGCTGGTAAGCCTATTTTAAAAAAACTATCACGACGTACCTACTGACAGTGAATCACGACGTACCTACTGACAGTAAAACCTACTTGATTCAACGACATGAAACCGATATTCATATCATGTTTATCACTACAAAAACAGCAAAAACTTTTTTAAACTTCAACAAATACCAAGTGGCCCATTTTACTTTCTCTTTATGTTGATGTCAACGGTTGCAATAGAAAAATTTTTCCTAATTGCTTAAAATAATAAAAAACTGTAACAGAAAATTGTAAAATATACGGGTTGCCCCATTTAAAAATGAACATATTGTTCGTATATCTCAGAAACTGTACATTTGGCATCGTCGAAAATAAAAAATTTGAAATCGCTGGTCCATCTAATATACATAACCAAAATGTTGTTATTGTATCTTACGGGGTGTCAAAGATATCTTCATGTTTCCATACTTTACGCGCGCACTGTAGAATTGCAGTAATGAACAATTTGGTTCAGATAATTTTTTTATTTTATTTTTAATATTTTTGGATTAATCACGTCGAATTGAATCCAGAACAGCAACGGACACAGTATAGTTATGTGAAACGCAATGCTATGATTCATTTTTTGTGAGTGTCGTGAGGCATTAAATAAACTGGTAGGAATAAATACGACTCGCACCAGTGTACTTCAAAATGGCAACATTATTCATATAATATTGAGCAACACATTCAAGCGGTAAGAACATGTTTGGCATGGAGTGAGAAGGCAAAGGTTTGAACAAATTCGTTTAAAATGGTGGTGTTTATTTTCCAAAAAATCGTTCAGATACACGATTTTTATTTTAGTTGCCTTTTTTTGGAGATCATCGTATGTATCCAGGGTATTTCAAAAACAAATTATAACAACCCACCAAACATTACTGAATGAGCCTCATTTCTATTTTTCGTTTGAATATTGCTTTAAATTTCAAATATATTTAATATATATTTTATGTAGTTACAGGGCTTTTGCGTACAAAGTAATCCGTGATGACTCACTTGACTTTTATATTTCATTTATGAATTCTGCTTAAAATTCCAAACATGTTTTGTGAGTCATTCCCTATACGAAAGTTTTCCTATTTTGGAGGAAAAAATATGAAGAAGCTTGAGAAACATTGATCGAACCTCATTGACAATAGAAGTTGAACATAGTTATAGGACATTAAACAAGAAATAAATCTAGAATATCAAGCAGAAAAAAAAATGAGCGTTTCCATTTGAAAAAGTTTAGTAAATTGTATTAAGATTTTTTTTGGGGCCATTTTGTATACATAAAATAACGTTCAAAGAAAGTAATCAAAGTGAAGAGTCGACGGGTCCGAGCCTTTTTTCGTGAAACAAAGACCAACATTTCGAAAGAATTTGTACTTGTTCAAATTTTTACGTTATCACAGTTGAAAATTGAATATAAACATCAATAACACCTTATAGAATTAATGAAAATATATCTTCAACAGAATACAAAAAAACTGAACGTCAATTCTCTAACAACCTGAATGTCATACATAGTTTCAGGTTTCAGATATGGAACTATATCAATTGATCCACCTAGAGTAGAAGTTTATGTCTTGCTACAAATCGCCATTAGCCTTTAACAAGACTAGATTTTTTTAAATATGATCGCTGAGGCAGAAGAAAACATTATTTCTACTGGCGCGCTTGATGGAAGTGGAGTATTATATTCAAGAAATGTTTTTGAAAGTTGGAAACTTATTCAAAACCATTATCTCTGTTCTTCCAGATATCTCAATATTTCCAAACTGAAATGAGGATTGGGGAAGCTGGGAACCCTCTTGCCTCTTGCCTCGAGGACCAGAATCAAGGAATTCAACCAGAAATGTCAACGATATGTTTGCTTCAGTCGATTTATTTTCTTGCTCTTTTGCCATTTTTGGCGTAGCAGTGGCAATTCTTTTTTTAAAACGATATCCAAATATCTCGAAGCCTCATCAGCTATTTCTGGGAGTGCGATCCGCCGCATTTCTTTGTTTCAACATTTTCAGATTCATAGGTGAGGGAGGGCTTAGTGCTTAATAATACCAAAAAGTGCTTCGGAGCACTGTTCGGGATAATTAAGTACTAAGCCTTTTCGTGAAATGCACGAAGCACTAAGCACCGGTCCAAAAAATTGCTCGGGAGCACAGCTTACGAGCACAAAAGTGCTTCAAGTGCTTTCACGAGCACTAAGCATGGTGCTTTGGGACAGCTCTGGCTGAGTGTACCTTTCCCTGAAAAGGTGCAGATTTTCATCACTACAACAACGACAGTTTTGCTTATTGACCTTCCCATTCGGAAAAAAAGTACATTCATCACTAAAACAAATATTTTTTATAGTTTCAGGCGCAATATCAATTAAGTTAGTCAACAGTTCGCAACATTCTTTCATCGTCACCTAGTTCTTGCAATATTTCGATTTTACACGAAAGAAACTCATGATACTTCAGAACTTTCCGTACCGATTCATAACAAATTCCTGTATTCTTCGAAGCCTTTTGCAAGCAAAGTTGACGTTTCAATGCTAATTATCCCAGTACTTCCACAGTATCAGCTTCTCCAAGTACTCGTGATGTAGCCCTCTTTGTTCTTTACAGAGCCCATTTCCTTGAATTTTGTTACCGACCTACGTATTGGTGAAGGAGGCGACGACAAAACTTTTGCTTCCATATCTACAAAACTAATATTAAGTTTAATGATTGTTGATACAATGTGATTCAATGAAGTAAGAGTCTGCCAAGCTTGGAACGGTGTCAACATTAATTACCATTTATGTAAAATGTAAGAAAAACATTATGTAAAAGTCTTATACCTACAAGACTGAAACTTTTTGCAGTGATGGAGGATACCTAAAAGTACAGGAAAATGGTAGTCTACTGCACCGAAAGCGTTGCCATCAAAGGTCCAACATCCACATATGGTGTTGGAATACAAACTTGTTTGACTCATTTCTACAAGGCTGAAAATTTTTTTCTCCGTTAGTTCATTTAATGAAACGACAAAAAAATTTAGTCTTCCAAAAATCTGATGTTGTTAAAGCCTTGGTAGTCTAAACGGAATGCACGGTCTCCTGACCGTTGCCGCTGCGCCGATCTGTTGGAGGCCGCTGTGGATTATTGCATTTACCGGCATAAATTGAAAATCTACAAAGCAATTTTTTTCACAAACAGTTCATTCAACTTATTGATGAATAAGCGTCGTCTGCTTTCAGTACAAGGTACCTAAAATTATAGCGCGGGCACATGATTGAAGCATTTCTAATTTGTTATTAGGTATACAATCGAGCATATTTTTCATACTAATTATTTCATATCAAGTTGAAATTCGACTATAGCTGACACTTCACCTTCTCATCATTTTGTATTTTCTCTTTCGTATTTATAGTGCTCTGTTTTTCTTTGTTCAGTTATTGAAATGATGAATGAAGCAGCTTTATTATTATTATTATTATAAATAAATTACATATAATAGTTTTTATATTAATATCTCAGTTTTTATTTTCATCTATTCTTGACAATCCCCAAGCCGAGCTCGTCAAGTCTCGCGTCGTGAGAATGGTCGACTTGCGTAGGATCGAGACTTGTCAAGCGTAAGCAGGTGACTCAACCGTTTCCATGAAATGACGGTGAATTCTACAAACATCAAAGGCGCGAGGCTTGACTAGCAAGCTTGTATTGTATGACTTGTTGAGCGGTCTCAAGGCGCGGGGGTACCTGTCGATAGTGTTGGCTAGGACGGGAGACCGGTGACTTCGGAGAGTTAATATTGTGTATTAACGTGGAATTCAGAAGCAGTAATTGAATTCTCAGCTTTATATGAGGAGGAGGATGTCATTTGAGACCACAAAAAAAAATAATACGTTGCTGCACACGCTAACCCCGCTATCCGTTTTGAACTGAATAACTATTGCACTGGACAATGCATCCCATCCTAGGCTTGTGTATCAACCTCCAGCTTCTGGTAGACGACGAGTCGGTCAAATTTCAAGCGCCGTGAGACCGATCAGGCTTGAGATTGCCTAAACCCCAAGCACAATCCTCAAAGCCAAGCTCGTCAAGCCTAGCGCCGTGAGGCGCCGGCTTCAGCAACCTTGTACTGAAAGTAGACGATGCCCATTCAACAAAAAGTTAAATGAACTGCTTATAGAAAAAAAAAAATTGATATATTTTCAATTGATGCCGGTAAGTGCAATAATTCAGAGCGTCTATTAACGGATCGGCGCAGCGACTGCGGTCGGGAGACCATGCATTCCGTTGAGTCTACCAAGGCTTCAACAACATCAGATTTCCAGTAGTATTCTGGTCATTCTGGTCAAATGAACCGACGGAGAAATAAAAATTCAGCCTTTTAGAAATGAGCCAAACGAGTTTGTATTTTCAAGACCTTTGATAGCGACGAAAGCGTTAATCCTTGAAATTTTGGAAGATAATCCAGATGAATTCGGCAATTTGGAAATAACATTCCAACAGGATGGTGCTCCTCCGCACTATCACGGTGTAGTGAGACGGTATTTGGATGAGGAGTATCGTGGTAGATGGATTGGACGACGAGGTTCAACGGAATGGCCAGCTCGATCACCGGACCTCAAACCTTTGGATTTTTTTCTGTGAAGGTACTTCAAATCGGAAGTTTACGCCACTGAACCTGACAATATTGACGTTTTAAAACAACGTATTGTTGCAGAATGTGAGGCTGTTTCCGCAGACACATTTGCAAAAGTACGAGAAGAGTTTAAAAATAGGATATTTCACTGTCAGGAAGTGAATGGAGGTCACTTCGAGCAATTTCTTCAAGTAGATACTGATTCTTAAATCTGTAATTAATATCATACTGAATGGAATTTAAATTTTCATGTTTACTAATGAGCCATTAAAACTG
>JAFIRS010004424.1:0-87412 GCA_018342105.1 Gonioctena quinquepunctata
CTTGTAATTGGGATCTCTCCTGTTAGACAATAAACCGATTTTTTTTTTTTTTTTTAAGAATAGAAAAAATGAATGCAGGATAGATATGAGGAGATTCCGTAGTAACATATTTACGTCAGCTATATACGTCAGATATGTAACCCATTCCTCCTGATATTCCTGGACATCATGGCCGCGGGACCAAAAGTACCCAAATGAACCTTCATAAGAAAAATCATGGGATTTTGAGCCAGAACTCTCATAGTTACACTACACTTGTGCAATAATCGTGACACTCTATTGCACTCCCTGACCCCAAGTTCTATTGATGAACAACGGGGTTGCAACTTGACCCTGTCCAGTTGCTCTTGAATTTTCCGTAGGTATTCTGCTGCAGACGACATTCTGAATTCAATTCGTGATGATTATATAAGAGCAAGGAGCAACATGTTTCTCGTATGAGAGACTGATGAATAATGATTCTAGAAGTACAGTTGCTTCTCATATTCCCGATCGGGCATGATCTTGAATCCGAAGATTCACGATAATGATCACCTGCAGGCCGTAGATTCCCGAACATCCTCATATTGAACTTGTGCAAACTTGTTTGAACTTGTTGAGAATTGTTCTTGAAATCATGGGTGGATGAGAACATTATATAGCATTACTCAGTTTGTAGAACTGAAGACAAAAGGATCGTGAAATTAATGATGCATTGAAATGGTGAGAAGCTGAATCAAAAGACTTAATATAATACCGGTGAAAGTAACAGAACTCAACTCTTGGAAAGGTTTATTCGGGTTATTTTTGGTTGGGTTGTGAAAGAAAATCAATACGTATATCAATATACAGTGCTCAGTATTGAAGAATACTACTAGATATATCATTACGGAAGCAAAGGATCAAAACACATAATCCATATCTCCGAGAGACTTAGTTAGTTTTGGTTAGGTAATGTTGATATTGAAGAATATTATTAGAGATATTAAAACAAAGCGAACTATCGGAACTGTGAAATTTTGAATGGCTACAGGTGGTCACGAATGGTCACGGATGGTCGCGGATGTTTATGGATGGTCACGGTGGACACGCATGATCACGCAGGCCGACTGGACAATGATAGTCACGAGGATGATCACAGACTGTTATGAATGTTCACGAGTGATTAACGATGGCCATTCTGGCCGACTCGACAAGAATGGTCACGATGATGATCGCAGACGTTCAAGGGTGGCCACGGAAGGTCACTCGGGTCGACCGGAGAATGATGGTCACGGAGATGCTCGCGGAAGGTTAACGATGTTCATAGATGGTCATGAGTGGTCACGGATGTTTATGCGAGCCGACTGTACAAGGAGGGTCACGAGTGGTCACGGATTGTCGTGTTTGGTCACATATATTCGAGATTGCTCATGTCTGGTCACACTGATGTGTGTATGTATGTATGACTGTCCTGGTGAGCAGGTATCCTAGGTAGGAGATCCAACTTCTGTAAAAATCTTGTTATATGTGCAGAATAGAAAAAATGAATGCAGGATAGAAATGAGGAGATTCCGTAGTAAGATATTTACGTCAGCTATATACGTCAGATATGTAACCCATTCCTCCTGATATTCCTGGACATCATGGCCGCGGGACCAAAAGTACCCAAATGAACCTTCATAAGAAAAATCATGGGATTTTGAGCCAGAACTCTCATAGTTACACCACTTCCGTATCCTAGAATTATTCTATTAATTATTTGTATATCTGTTTTATGATCGTTTGTGAATTCGTTATTCACTTCCCAAATATTTTCTGAAGAACCTGAATTCCTTTGTATTTCTGATTTGAAATAGTAACATTCTGCCTTTTTTATTTACTTGTTTGTTTAATTTTTGTATTGTATATACAGTGCGCGTCAAAATTATGGAACAAAGTCGATATCTCGCAAGCCATGTACTTTTGACAAAAATCCGCAAATGGGTCGATTTTTATTTTGAAATGCCGATTTTTTTGTGTATATTCTGAAAAGGTTATGTCACTGGTTTTGACATGGTGACGTAATCTGTAATTTTTTTAAATTGGAATAGATGTCTTGTGATACCTCATCTGAGAGGCCTTTCAATACTGCATTCAATGATAATAATCAATTGGATATTTTTTTACAGAGTGAACAAAAATTAATATTTTATTTCAATAGGAGAATAACTCTTTATCCAACAAAATAGATCAGTCAAATAAGATGTTCGAAATGCCATCTACCAGTCTCTCGACAATAAGCAAATCTACGGACACATTCCTCTTGCACATTGCGAATAACTTCCGGAGTAATTCTGTTAATTTCGATCCCAATTCGATTTTCCAACTCTTGTAGATTTTGCGGACCATCTACATAAACCTTCGATTTCAAATAACCCCACAAGAAAGAATCCAAGGGCGTGAGATCTGGAGATCTTGGGGGCCACTCTATCGGTCCGCGTCTACCAATCCACCTCCTAGGAAAACAGTTATTCAAAAACTCGCGAACATCACGTGCATAGTGCGGGGGTGCATCATATTGTTGCAACCAAATACTTTCATCTGGTGAGTTGGGACTGTTGGCGTTTGGAAAAATATCGGCAAGGCTAGGTATGAGTTCATTTCTCAAAAATTCCAAGTAACGCTCCCCTGTGAGATTTCCTTCGAAAAAATACGTGCCAATAATCCTGTCGTTCATTATCCCTGCCCAAACATTGACTTTCTGAGGGTATTGAGTATGCCCGTCCATCATCCGGTGAGGATTATCCCTACTCCAATATCTGCAATTCTGACGATTTACTGAACGATTCAGGCAAAACGTTGCCTCATCGGAAAACAGAATTTGTTTTATAAAACGTGGATTGCGGTTAAACAAATCCTGCATTATTTCACAGAACTCCACACTGCGATCGGGATCATCATCATTGAGTTGTTGATGCAGCTGTACTTTGTATGGATGGTACTTTTCTGCTTTTAGAATATGTGATTCAGAACATTGGAATATGTCAAGGTCTGCTGCAATTGGTCGTGAAGTATTGTGAGGATTATTCTCTACACCCAATAGAACATCAAATTTCACGTTTTCTTTCATGTTAGGACGTCCAGCATTGGGAATATTTTCGACATGACCAGTTTCTCTGAATTTTTTCTCAATATTACTGACTGTTGAACGACTGATAGGTCTATTTGGATACTTCGCTTTGAACAAGTCGCATACCTCTTGCTGAGTTCTGGTTCTATCTCCGCATCCAAAAAAATTATAATTTCCATGCGTCGGGTTTCACTTAGAGTAGCCATCATTTACTTTAAGAACCTTTTCACTTAGAATTTGTGAAGAATATTTGTTGATATTTCAACTGACATTTATTTTACACTAACTTGCCTATTATGGCATTAATTTTTGATTGTCTTTTGTTTTCATTTCAGACTGGAAAATAGCTAACTATCAATATTTGGGAGGGGTCCATTTGTGTAGTTGAGCACTGACGCACTAGTCTGCCAGGCAGTCTAAGGGATTAGAGCCTTGGCTCAAAAAAGTTAAATTTTGCATTTTTCAACACGTTTTTATTATCTTCACTTGTAACTAAATTACTCACAATGTAATAAAATCTTGGAAGTAAATATTCACCCACTTCCAGTCTTCCGAATAATCTGAAATTTGTCAAACATATCAAGGACCGATGACAATACAAGAATTTCATAATCATAATGTGATAATAATAAAAATATATTTTTCCAAACGCCAACAATCCTAACTCACCAAATGAAAGTATTTGGTTGCAACAAGATGGTGCACCCCCGCACTATGCACGTGATGTTCGCGAGTTTTTGAATAACTGTTTTCCAAGGAGGTAGATTGGTAGACGCGGACCGATAGAGTGGCCCCTAGGATCTCTAGATCTTACGCCCCTGGATTTTTTCTTGTGGGGTTATTTGAAATCGAAGGTCTATGTAGATAGGCCGCAAAATCTACAAGAGTTGAAAAATCGAATTAGGATCGAAATTAACAGAATTACTCCGGAAGTTATTCGCAATGTGCAAGAGAAATGTGTCCGTAGATTGGCTTATTGTCAAGAGACTGGTGGATGGCATTTCGAACATGTTATTCAACTGTTCTATTTCGTTGGATATAAAGTTATTATCTTATTGAAATAAAATATTTATTTTTGTTCACCCTGTGAAAAAACATCTAATTAATTATTATCATTGAATGCAGTTTCGAAAGGCCTTTCAGATGAGGTATCACAAGACATTTATTCCAATTAAAAAAAAACGATTACGTGACCATGTCAAAACCAGTGACATAACCTCTTTAGAATATACATAAAAAAATCGGCATTTTAAAATAAAAATCGATCTATTTTAGGATTTTGGTCAGAAGTACATGGCTTGCGAAATATCGAATTTGTTCCATAATTTTGGCGCGCACTGTATATCCTATTCATTTCTCCATCGTCTGGGCTTCTTATATGTTTTTGGAATAGTTTATCCCGATTTCTTATTGAATTGAGTAGACCTGTGGTTATCCAGGGTTTCTTCTTGATTTTAATATTCACTTTGATGATCATTGTTGCTTTTTGGGTCAATGACCTGAATTTGTTGGGGAATATTTCAAAGGCAAGTTCAGCGTCGAAGCAGTTGAATACATTTTCCCATCTCTCAATTGCCATTAGTCTTATAAGTTCATTTTCATTGAGTTTATACATTAGTGAACTCTTTTTCTAGTACATTATTGGCTCTTTTTATGGCTAAGATGACTGGATAATGATCAGTAATTTATTATTATCAATATTGAAGGAAGCATTGTATTCTCGTAGTTATCATCCTTTCCTCAGACAAATATATGGTCCAGGCAAGATGAGGATTGTGATGCCATCCTAGTATTTTTGTTTATCATCGATACAAACCCTTTCTCATAGAGTGTATTTAAGTTATCGTCCCTGTCTCTGAGAGATCGATATTGAAATTTCCAATGACATTAAAGTTATGATTATTAAGGGTGTCTGATAAAGCTTCGATGAAATCAGATTCGTTCGTATTTTATTAAAATTTAAATTCAGTGTGGATAATTACATATCCGTCAGGGTGGTAAAGATTCTGATTTATTATTTTCCAGCTTTCTGTCAAAAGGATGCAACTGAAAGGATTTTTGATGTTTGATATATACATTTCAAGTTCTTGAAAGTTCCTATGAATGCTCCTTATATTTCAATGACATACTGTGAAGGTATTATTCAAATCATTAATATCAGCTGAATCATTCAGTTGTTAAGTATCATCCAATTCAATAGTAGCTACTTTTGAATCGGTAAAGTGCCTGATATACTCTTTATCCATATTCGTTCCACAATTGAAAGAAAAGAATAAAACAAAACTAAATATAGAAAAATATGGTGACACTGATATCTTATATCTAAGTTGAACTAGTTTGATTATGGCGCACGTTTGTTTTACTGTCATAACTTACCATATATTTCATGAAATCGGGGTAGAGTGCAACACATTCGATTCATGAAACTATTTGTTTTTTGTAAACCCTGAACGGGTTCTGGTTCTTGTTTTATTCCTGATTTATTTCACTCTGGGCCTTTTTTCTTTTATCTCTGTAGTTGATTTGTATAAGCTGGTTGTCGGCGTTTCTTGCAGGTATGTATTTCGTCCAGTCGTTGTTTTAGGGTTCTCCGCTATTTGTCTATTTGGGGTCGAAGTACAAGGTTCACCATTTGATTCAACGGTGGTTTGATCAACAGTTCCTGTATCTTCTGAGTCTTCTTTTGAATATATTTGTACAGCTACAAAAAATTTGTTTTTCTTTATGTAACAATTCGTGCAATTGTTCACTTTCGCCAGTTTCTTTTTTTTTTAATATTCTCGAAGACTGAGGACTTCTTCAAGAATGACAGGAACTCGACTGTAATTGGAGAATTATTTTTCTACCCCAATGGATAGACATTGTTTAGGTCATATTCATTGATAGTAGCGTTTACTAGTCTCTTCAATTCATTACAGTTGAATTCCGGCGTTATTTCCTCTGGTTTCTTGTTAATAATTCTTGATGAAGACAAACCAACTGTTGACGCATCACATATTTCTATAGATTCGAAGTACATACTGTCACATCTTCTCGTATCCATGTTAAAGAAAATATCTGAATGGAACTCTTGTCATAGCTCAGATTTCAAATCAAGCATTATCATTTGCCCAAAAAGGAATCAAAGTAGAAATAAAAATTCGAATATACAGTCCTCAGGAACCAAAAGTTCCATATAAACCAAAAGTTCCCAACATTTTGGACAAAGTCGAACCGTAAAGCAGCTAGCCCCAACGTGCACCAGCAGAAGAAGCAGCTAGCCCCAACGTGCGCCAGCGGAAGGAACGAACAAGGTAGAGTATCAGAAAGTGAGTTCTTATTTCCTCATCCTATCCTCATAATCTCTCATTTAGAATTATTGATTCAATCTGAACAATGATGAATCTCGCGGAATGAAATTCACCCGAAAACTTGTCAAGTCAAATTTGAGAAAGCTGAAAACATATTGCAGTAAAATTAATTTTGATTCAATCGAACAGAATACATCCAATGAATTGAAATATAGACTAGTGAAACTAGAACCACTTGTAGATCAATTTAATGAGGTGCAGAACAAAATGGAGTTAAATTCAGAGACACAAGAAGTAGACGATGATGAAAGGAGTTTTTTTTCTCTATTATCCTTTCTTTCTTCCTAACGAAAAATCACTAATGTTACCACCCTCTCTCAAATCTCGCATGAAAACAATTCTGAAATATTTAAAAATGAAACAGTTACGTATTCGGTATCCGGAACGATTCCAAACGCTGCGAAAAATTCGCAAACACTGCACTTCTGCCATGGTTCTCATAGAAGACTCAAAAGGATTATTTCATCAATTCGATGATTCGATGAGCAACTTTGTTACCGAAAGTTTATGCAAAATACAGAATCAAAAAATGTCTCCCATTTGATATTTGGTAACGGGAGTAGGTTAACTCAAAACAAACATCAATTATATGACTGATATGAAAATACGCGCGAGTTCAAATAGTTATTGTAACGAAGTTACTATTTTTCCGCTATATTCAAAAAACCAAAAGTTCCGTGTGAGGAATTAAATCCATCTTGACAGTAATAATGGGTCTAGAAATACCATCCGTGTTCGTGATGAATCCGTGAATTATACTTACCTCAATAAATAGTCTGAACACTCTCCGTAGATCACGCCAATACCGCGACGGGTATATATAAAGCACGCGCGAGAATTATCTGCGCCAGCCAGCGACTCTCGAGAAAACATTTTTTATTGAGCCAGCTGGGCTATGTACAAACGCCGACGAGCGAATTGAGTCATCCGATAGAAGCCATAGAAATCAGTTCGTTGAGACATAAGCGGCCGCAGCTATCTGACGTTATCCGACTGACGTCACATCACGTGGATCGCTACCTAGGAGAATTTTACAAGCTAGGTTATCATGCTGTGAGCCGAGCACATTCAGTCATCCGCTAGAAGCCAGAGACAGCAGTCCAATCGAGACAAAAGCACACGCTGCGAGCTGACGTCATCCGGCCGACGTCGCACCACATGGAGTGATAGCAAGGAAAATTTCTACAAGCTGGGTGATTATACTAGGAAAATATAATTTGTATCTCGATCGACAGAGTCCACAAAACGGCGCACGCCTATGATTCGGTCGAGAGGAATCCGCAAAAGAGGGGGAAGCCGACTGTAGTTCCGTTTCGAAATATTCCAAAGATTCATAAGCTTGCCGAGCCTAGCAGAACCAGTCACGCGTCTGACCACTAGTATCCAGAGTGTGAGCCAAATACCAAAGCAGTTCACTACCGTCCCGAGCCTGGCAGACCAGCTTGACGAAGCAGTGAGATCGGAGGCGATGTGCGCATGATCGAACCATAGCCGTGAGAGGCACATATTCATTTCAATGCTGCGCTGGTGATTTCTGAATACTAGCCTCCCCCCCAAGCAAGAGCTTTTTGGTTGCTAAGTTCACCCCGCTCGCTTGAAACACCCTTCCCGCATTCTCTGTGTATAGTTTTTTGCCATTTGTTGTGATAACTTGGGGCTGCCGTCAGCCGCCCTGTATGTCTCTCTTTCATTGATATACCTGTTTATCCTGTTTTTAGATTATTCTTCCAGTTACTATCATGAGTAGAATTTAAGCACCAAGTGCGCAGTCGGCACCCAGGTTCGAAACTCAGTTAAAGGCAATTGAAGCCTGCCTTGCTGGCCCCGTTACATTGTCACGACTATAATGACCCCTGGAGTGTCTTTCTTCACTGAGACTGCACGGAACAAAAGTGGCCTTTTCCACTTTAAACCAAAAGGTTGCGCCCGAGGTAAAACCGAGAACCATGAAAGTTTGATAGAAGGGGCGAGACCCCTTCACATTATAAACTATCAGTCGAATGTTTGGTCATACCAAGGCTAACATAAAATTTTCCCACCAGTTCTATGAACTTGAAACCACTAGAAATTCAGAAAAATTTGGAATTAACTGATCCTATAACCCAAATCATTATTATATTGGGATCTAATGTATATTGGGATCTTTTTTGTATAGGAAGGGTACGAATAGGAATTTATTCCAGAAATAACTACATCCATAAGTACACAGTGAAAAGAATATGAATGAATCTAAAATACAAGCTATCCGGAACTGGCCAAGACCAAAAGATGGAGACGTGGTTAGGAGGCCTGTGTATCCATTATCAACGTTATGTATGTTATATCCAAAAATCCAGGCATTCTATGCAGTAATTCCACAACGCAGTTGCAACATTGTTGCAAGAGCAAATAGGACGAAGCCGAGTCACCATTTATCCACCTGGGCTCCAGAAGCCGTAAACAAGGTGCAGTTCTGACAGCACCACCGCATCTATAAGAGGATCCCAAGAACCGAAGAGCGTCACTTCTATTCGGCACTTCTATTTCGTTAGTCGTCACGTATATATTATATAATTTTTGTAAAAAAGTATAAAATAAAGTTTATTTTCAAAAAGTAATTTGAGTGAATATCACTATAACAAATTGGCGCAGTCGTGCGGATTTTTCAACACCCTGAATTTTCAACACCTTGAAATACCAGAGTGGAGGTTTCCAAACCCTTGTGAGAAGAACCCAACGCAAGGCGAGAAGACGGTCTCCGGAGCCTTGAGAAAACACGCAGAACGAGGCCCATCCCAAGGTAGAAACGCTCATCCAGCCGGATTTCATCTTCCGTCACCCAGCGAAAGAACAAACTTGCGCAGAAATTAGCAAGTGAGAAGAAACAAGAAAATTGCAACTAAGAAAATCATCCCAGCACCCCTGAGACTTCCCTGTGGATTAGGAACACCTAGTGGATTAGGAACACCCCTGACAGAGAAACTCAGCATTCATCCCCAGCACCCCTGAAGCTTTGTGGATAGGAACACCTAGTGAAGCACCCGGCAGAGAACTTCAGGAATCTCACCTGTAAATGACTGTAAGTGACATCGAATCATCTAGTTTTGAATCATTCAATTCACTCATTGAAACTATTTACCATTCTTTTTCAATTTCAATCTCAGAAAAAGTCCTGTTTTGTTAATAGCAAATTGTCCCAATTTTGACCTATTATACCCTATTTTGACAATTTTATCCATTTCGAAAAGACCCCATCGAAATGTCTGGTTCCGACGATGGCGAACATCATGATGCTGATATAGGAAACGATCCCGAACTCGAGCCATACAAATTATCTGAAATTTTTTCCATCGTCCCTCAGTATAATGGAGATCCAATTTCTTGAAATACTTCCTCAAATGCCTGCGACCATGCCCAACAAATGGCAGTTGGTCAACAAAAACGTTTGCTAATGATTCACATTAGAAATAAATTGAAACAAAAAGCAGCCCAATTGATAAACTCTCGAAATCCCGAATCATATGGTGGAATCAAAACTCTACTCAATGCTCATTTTGGAGATTCGAAAGATCTCATCTCATTTATCCAAGATTTACAGAGAATTCGACAAAATACCGGAGAGAATGCCCTTGTTTTCTTCTCGAGACTTCAAACTCATCATTCAAAGATGTTATATTGCATCCAAAAATCAAATCTAATTTAAATGCAGAAAACTGCTCAATCAAATGTATTTGAATTTATGGTTCTTAACACTTTATTAATTGGTCTTGAATCCAAATTGGGTCAGATAATTCGTGCAAGCGATCCAGTTAACATGCTGGAAGCATCAATCAGAATCAAAGGAGAACTTCAATTATCATATTTTGAAAATCAAAATCTTAATCAATCAAATCGTCCTTCAACGTCATTTCAACCGAGAAAAATGAATGACATGAATCAACCAAACATGACGAGACACGATCAATTTAGAAACCAAAACACAAACGTTTTATCATATTCTAGTCAGAATCCACAAAATTCCCAATTTTATCCAAATCAAAACCGAAACTTCAACAGGAATCCTAATTAAAATTTTCCGAGATTCCAAAATTTCCAACAACGATTCCCAAACTCTCGAATGCAATCAACTCCAAACTCACAACAACGTCAATACCAAAGGAATTCATTTCAACAAAATCAATTCCAACCCAATCAATCAATCAATATATACTTTATTGTCTGAAGAGTTGATTCTTATTGACAAAGCTTGAAAATAGAAAATAAATAATATATATAAGAAATGTACAGATAATTAGATACGTGAATGTCAAATGGATAAAATGTACAAACATAAATAATAAATATTACAATATGAATAAAAATTAACCTTTAAAAAAGAAGGAAACAACACATTATAAAATAAGATGTCATTAACAAAAGGGTAACTTACAATTACCACCCTTAAGATTTAATAGCAGTATTGTGTAATAAATCAAAACATATGAGATAAAAAATACAATAAAATAAATAAATGTCAAGTGGATAAAATGTACGAAATAAAAAAAGTCAATCTACTTTAAAAAAGGTTAAAAAAAAAATACTATGTCATTAACAAAAGGGTAACTAACTAACTAACAATTACCACCCCTAGTCAAGTCAAGTCAAAATATACTTTATTGTCAAAGAAAATAGGTCTTGTTGACAAAGCATGAAATACACATATAATAGAACACATGTCAAAAAAAAACAAATATATAGGCATTACAAACATAAAAATTTCAGATTTCACAAACAAAACACAAAAACTGAATAAAAAACATAATGGTTTGTTTAGGTGAACATTTAAAGTCAGGTTAGAATTACAGGTTATCTCTCGTTAGAATTTACAGGTTATCACAGTAGAATTCATAGATCGAATAATAGGCCTTTATGATCAAAAGATCTTGGACTGATCTTCGGAATTTTTTTAATTCTGTTATATTTTTCAGAATACTAGGAAGATGATTGTATACCTTGATACTTTCATAAATCAGAGAATGCTCAGTCAAAGCGAATTTTGGAATGGGTAAATAAAGCATGTGGTCCTGTCTGGTACTAAGACAATTGGATCCGGTAGAGTATATGCTAGTTTGATTTTTATGTATTAGGCATACTGTTTCCAATATGTGTAAACAGGTAACAGTTAGTATTTTGTGGCTGATAAATAGGGGCTTGCAGTGATCTCTCGATTTCGACTTTGTAATATATCTCAATGCTCGCTTCTGAAGAGCAAATATCATATTATGTAAATGTAAGTTACAATGTCCCCAGGAGGCTATTCCATAGCGAATATGAGATTCGATCAAAGCAAAGTAAGACATTCTAGCTGTAGTATACCCTAGCTCATTTGATATCACTCTAATCGCATAACATCCACTAGAAACTTTTTTACTCAAATGGGATACATGTTCTTTGAAGTTTAATTTATTATCTATGTAAATACCTAGGAATTTAGTGTGCTGTTTGTTTTCTATGTAGTGGTTTTCCAATTCCAAATCGTCTAGTTTGCATTTGAAAGTAACTAGTTTAGTTTTGTTCAGGTTGAAGCATAGAGAGTTCGCGTTACACCAGGTTTGAATTTTTTGAACATCTATTTTTATCATATTTGATAGCTGATGTATTTCTTTATTGCTCCATATAATAGTGGTATCGTCGGCAAATACAGTAAATCGTCCTTCGATATTAATGGTCATTAAGTCATTTAAATATATTAAAAACAACATTGGTCCCAAAACAGACCCCTGAGGTACTCCATGTTTTATGTCACTGAGATCCGACTGTCCACTTGATGTTTTCACAACCTGGCAACGTCCTGTCAAATATGAACCGAACCAGTTCAAATTTGTTCCTCTTATCCCATAATGGCTGAGCTTCCGCAGCAGCGTTTTATGATCAACGCAATCGAAAGCTTTCGAGAAATCACAAAACACCGCTGCAACAGCCTTGCCATCATTTATGCTTGAGTATGCATTCTCTAGAAAAGAGAATATAGCATCAGTGGTACTTTTCAAGCTTTGAAATCCGAACTGAAGATTTGACAGAACATTGTTTATCGAGAAGAAGGACATTAACCTTTTTTTCACCAATCGTTCAATAATTTTTGAAAGGGTCGATAGTAATGAAATGGGCCTGAAATTGGCGGGATCTTCCAGATCTCCGCCCTTATGTAATGGAATAACCATGGCTATTTTCAGACAAGTCGGAAATATACCACTCCTGAATGATTTATTTATGCATTCCACCAGGACCTGTAGAGCACTTTGAGGTAGATTTTTGAATATTTGTACAAGTATTCCATCCATACCCGCCGAATTTTTATTTTCAATTTCATTGATTATCTGTATAAGTTCGTACACATCCGTATCTGTTAGAGTGAAATTTTCAACAACATTTACGTTTTTGAGGTATTTCAGGGGGTCACAACTGGCTTTAATGTTCTCTTTCAGTTTTTCGCCAATAGAACAATAGAATTCATTGAGTTCTTTTGGAGATAGGTTAATTTTAATGGGATTGGCCTTATTTTTACCCCTAAGATCATTCACTATAGACCAGGTTTCTTTTGTTTTATTATTGGCTGTTTTGATTCTCTCTGCATAATATCTGTCTTTAGCACTTTTGATAATTTGCCTATAAATACTCCTATATTTAGTAAAATATGTTGGAAAATATGCATTATTGGTATATTTCCTGATTGCATGTAATGACCTTAGGTTGTTTCCTGAATTTCTTATACCAGTTGTAATCCATGTTTTCTTATATTTTTTTATTTTCAGTTTATACACAGGAAAAGATCTTCCAAAAATGTCTGTCATACTTTTATGAAAAGCAAGTAAGGGTTCGTCTTCATCTAGCATACTATTCCAGTTGATTATTTCACAACATTCTCTGAATTTATTGTAGTTCTTTCCGCTATAAATTCTACCATATCTGTAATCACAAGAGTGTTTAGTTTTCAAAAATACATTCACATACAAAGCCTCATGGTCCGAGAGACCAGAAGGAATAACCGAACAAGAGACATTCGCTTCATCGAAATTTGAGCAAGCATAATCAATGGTAGTGGATGAGTGCTGCGAAATTCTAGTAGGCTCCGTTACATGCATTTTAATATTGAATGATAAGAATAAATTAATCAAAGCTAATGTTAGAGCTGATTCCTTATTGTCAAAGTTAATATTCAGGTCACCGGCTACAAGAATATGAGCGTGAATGGGTATTTCAGAAAGAAGGGTTTCCAATCGATCTATGAAAATGAGCCCATTTGAGTTGGGTGGTCTATACATTCCTATGATATACAAATGGTTTATTTTATTACATACTACAGAAAATTCAAACTCATTTTCTACTATCATTGAATCATATTTATCAACCTTTACGAAGTCATTACCATTGTTATTTTTCAATAGAATCATTGTTCCTCCATGTTCAGTATTGGGACGGCAATATTTAGATAATATGGAATAATTCGGAAGGTAAAAAGTTTCTTCAATTTTCAACCAATGTTCCGATATGATTAAAACTTCTGGCATTTTTTTTTCCACGAGAAAAACAGAGAGTTCGTCAATTTTATTTCGTATTGATTGAATATTAAGTACAAGTAAGGTTATGCCTTCCAGTTGATTATCACTTAATAGTTTATTTTCAGAAGTATTTTGAATATTCGAATGGATGGTCCTAGAGGTCGTTGAGCCACATTCATTTGATGGATTTCCTAGATTAACTAAGTCCGATTCCCTTTCATGTGATTTGACTGAAAAAAATTTTCGTCGACAGTTTCGAGCTTTTTATTACTTTCATCAATTGAAAGGTCAGATATATCTGTGGTGCATTCGTTATTTGTATTAATAACGTACCATCATTATCAGTTATTTGTACTGATTTTAATACTATGTTAGTAAATTTTCGTGACATGATTTGATTTTTTATTTGGCTAACAACCTCGAATTTGCTCCCTTTTAGCTTAGGATCCATTACAAATGTGAGTGAGCAATTTCTGTTAGAACGGGTGAATCGTCTAATATAATTGGTTATCAGCTTATTAATAATTCGATCAGATGGGACAATACTTTCCGACACTAATATCAGATTAGTGACCTTACTAATATTGAGAATGTTTCTCAAGGCTAAATTCAAGGTCTTAGTGTTACTTACATTCTTTGTACTAAACATAACTATAATATAATATGTTTGTCCATAATTAATAGCATGATTAAAAATATCACTTGTCAAATCAGAGAGTTCTGTACCATTTACTAAGGATTCTTCTATACTGTATTTATTCTTACCAATGGATAATGTCATCACTTTTATAAAACCTTCCGCATATTCATCGCCAAGAATAAGAATCCTAGACATTACTGCAGGAGATCCTTTGGGGAGGCTGTCCTGAAGTTTGTCATCATCTTCATCTTGTGAGGTCACCGGATCAGTGGAAGTTTTCCTTTGATCGCTGGTAACAATGCCAGCAGTTGAAGGGTGAATACTATCAGGTCCTATTATTTTTATACTGAAATCATTTGAATAGGTCTTGCCTGTAGGATTGGGTGATTTCTCCTTCAGATACTGTTTCTTCTTTCCCCGCCGATTTTTTGTTTCTTCATCAGGTATTTTCTCAGATGTTGAAAGCTTGTGTTGCTTCAATTTTGTTTTAGTTTTATTAAACCGTTTTTTCCCAACTTTGTTTTTTCCCACAATTTGTACGTCAGTCAGGGTTTCATCTTCATTGACAGATTCAATTGAGTTAGTAAATTCTTCTCCGGGATTTTTTTGATTATTTTCACTAGAAATAACGTTGAGATCTTCTTTTAACAGGTTAGGAGGTTCTACATTATCGACTTCGTCAGGCTTGTTCTCTACGAGGTTAGAAAGTTCATTCTGTAACTTCTTCACCTCTTTCAGATTCATATCGTTATCCTGGGAAAGAGTCTCAATACTAGTCAGCAAGTTTTTCTTCAAACCTTCAAGAGCAAGTATGTCTTTTTCGAGCATTGCTATCGTTAGTTTGTCATTACTTTCTTCTTTTTGAAGTGAAGAATAGTTCTGTCTTATTTCAACAATTTCTCTATTTAGCCCAGAGATAATTTCATGTTGTGATTTCATTTTATCTTCGTAATGATTTTCAGCATCGAATCATCATCTTCAAATTCTTTGATATTCTTTTTTGTCGTTTGATAAATTCGTCTTTTTCCATATTATCTTTTTTCAATTTGATTATTTCTTCTTTAAGAAGAATTGTTAACTGTTCTGAAGTTTCATCATCTGCTTTCCTCTTCTGACAATCTTTAGAACATAAAATTCTGTTGTCTCCAATGTCTTTCCATGTTTTTTTCCCATCATTGCAACTTGGGTGGTAAACATTATGGCAAACTATGCAGAATTGGATTCCAAATTTCTTTTTGCAGCATTTAAATTTAGAATCCATTATACCTGAGTCCGGTCCTGGCCCATCAGTTAATCACTTGGTCTTTTATTATTATTTTTTTCCTGGTGTCGGAGTAAAAAACCGATGATACACTTATGAGTTTTCATACACTTGTGAATTCGTCGTTTATAAATCAATTGTATTGATTTCTATGTATTTGTTCACTTCCAAAAACACTTACTGGGGAAGTGATACTATATTTAGAATCCGCACAATTTCACACATAAGTCAATGTAAATTGAATTCTAGAATTTCAACTTTTTTTCACTTGAACTTGAGTTTTCTGCGGAGCAACACAGGACGAATCCAACTTTTCATGGCAACCAGATTGATAAATTCGAATCAAACCCAAGTAAGACCCTCTGTGATTCAAAGAAATCCGAATTACCCATCAAACTCTTCGAATCAGAGAACTCATCATTTCAATGAGGATTACAATGAACCTCAATATCAGTCAAATGACTTTTACTTTCAAAACGACTCTCAGTTTCTAGAACTTGATAATAGTAACAACGCATCTTATGATTGCAATTCATCACAACATTATGACGACTCTTTCAAAACGTATAATGATTACTCTGATGAAGATCCTGACACATCAGATTTTTATTCACGCCTAGCTATAGACAGTCCTCCTATTTGTCTAAACGACAAGGAAATAAACAACCTTGTCGACCAAACGAATTTACTTCAGATAGAAGAAAAAAGCCCGGAAAAAGTCAATTGCATCAACCTCAATCTCAAAATCCATTCCAAAACTCTCTTCAGAAATCAGTTCAAATACAGTGAACGTTAATAATTTATATTACATATTGGATAGTTCGTTAAAATTCAAAATTTCAATAGATACCGGAGCAGGAATTTCTATTTTCAAACCCCAAACAGTTGCACATTACCCTTTACATCGTTCTCCCGAAAACTCACCTATTCAAGGAATCTCTAATGAAAAAATCATGATACAAGAATCTGTCATGATTCCTTTTCATGATACAGACCTACATAAAATTTACATTCACGATTTAGATATTGAATTCGACGGACTTCTAGGTTCAGATTTTCTCGAACACTACGATGGCGTGGTTGATATCAAAAATAAAAAATTAATAACGAATTTTAAGGAACTTCCCCTTTTCAAAATTGAAAAAAATATCACAATTGAAGATAAAAAAATTCCAGAAGAAATTAAAAATATTATTTCAATCGAACCAAGAACTGAACAAATATTTAAATTAAAAAGTGATTTGGAGAATACTGAAGCTATACTGGTAGCTCAAGAGAAGGAAAAAATAAAAATTCCAAATCCTTTTGCGCCTGAAGAATGTGAATTCCTAAAAAAAAAACTTTAAAAAAAGTCTAATAAAAAATATATTACAAAAAAGTTGTTGTTCCAAAAATAGATGACAACCCGGAAAAAACATAAGAATCAATTCAAACTTTTGAAAATATTCCACATCCAGATTCCAGAAAAAAACCATGAAACAGAATTTTGATAAATCCAAAACAATGTTTTTGAATCAATCAGGTAGACCACCTGAAAAACATTTTTTTTAATCACAAATCGGGTAGACCACCCGATATAAAAACTCTCGGACATAAATCAGGCAGCCCCCTGAAGTGATAATTATCCATAACCAGCAAATATAAGAAATACAAAATATATATAATTCAAAAGACTACAAAAAGCTAACTAAAAAATTCAACCTGATAAATGCGAATTTTTACGAAAAAAAGTCGCTTATCTTGGACACTTATTGACAAAAGACGGAGTAAAACCAAACCCAGAAAAAATTGAATGTATTCAAACTTTTCCTCAACCAACTAGTCCCAAAGAAATAAAATCATTTCTAGGATTGACAGGATACTATAGAAGATTAATACCTTATTTTGCAAAAATTTCCAAACCCTTAACACGATTATTACAAAAAGACGTACCTTTCCAATTCACCCCAACATGTGTACATGCTTTCGAAACATTGAAAAACTTTTTAGTTCAAAGTCCCATTCTGATTTATCCCAATTTTAATGACCCATTTATTCTTACGTGTGACGCAAGTAATTTTGCTATTGGATTCATACTTTCTCAAGGACCTATTGGCAATATTGCTTATGCATCCAGAACCCTATGTCCCGCAGAAACTAAATACTCAACAATTGAACGTGTGGGCAGTGAAGCACTTCAGACCCTATTTATTTGGTAGAAAATTCATCTTGATCACTGACCACAGACCTTTAACTTGGTTATTTTCCATAAAAGATCCTGGTAGCCGATTAGTTCGATGGCGGCTGAAACTCGAAGAATATTCTTATGAAATAATTTACAAACCTGAAAAAATAATCAAAAATGCAGACGCCTTATCTCGTATCGAAATTAATCACTTCTAAGAATGTGCTAAAATTCTAAAATTCTAATGACAAATGAAGAAAATGAAGAACTATCCGATACTGAAACAGAAATAGCCCCTGAAACCATCTTGGAAGAATTAACAAATTTTGCAAGACTTTTCAAAGAAAAATAATTAATTGATTATTCCAAATTTGCATTCATAAATGAACAATTTTTGGACAAAAGCCATAGAAACATAATAATATTTCCACAGAGAAATGAAACGACAGACATACATGAAAATATTTTTGAAGACGAACCAGATTTTCGTTATAATAAAATACATGTTTTAACCAGCAAAACGATCAAAAATAGGAAATAGTCTACAATTCCTATACCATACGACCCTAATAATGCCATAGAATATATGTTTAGCTCTCTATATAGAGATCAACATGTTTTCAAACCAACACAAAATTATTATGTCGAAAATAATTCAGATCTTCCCATTCAAGAAATGCTCTCATACATTTTTGCAGACAAGGATGAAATCAAATTTCAAATTTGTCAGAACGTAGTGCAAACCCCAGACCAAGATCAAATTTCTTTGATATTAGATCAATATCACAATGGTAAAGCAAATTCACACCGTGGTATTAATGAAACTTTACGAAGAATTAGAGCAAAATATAACTGGACTGGTATCACCAAAGACCTAGAAAAATACATTAAAGAATGTGAAACATGTCAAAAAACCAAAATCTGTAGACAAAATTTGAGTAACCTTTTAGTTATTACTGAAACTCCGAAAACCCCTTTCGAAAGAATTAACATCGATCTTTTAGAAATCCCAACAAAAAATTATACCTTGACTATTAGAGACGAACTTAAAAAGTTTACACAGGCTTATCCATTGGAAGATAAAACCGCCAAATCAGTAGTCAATACTCTTTTATTATATTTCCATCCCGTTACGAATACATTGTGACAGAGGAAAAGAATTCAACAACCATACCATGAAAGACCTATGTACTCTTTATGACATCAAATCAACTTTTTCAAGCATAAATCATCCCCAGAGTAATGGAAGCTTGGAAAGATTCCATGCCACACTGATGGAAATGATTAGATCTCAGCAAATAGAAAATCCCGATGAACACCCTTTAAATGTACTCCCATATGCTGTTATATGTTATAATAACTCGAAAAATAAGACACATGGATTTACTCCTTATGAGTTGATCTTCGGACACACCTCTACACGACCCCCAGAAATCTTATATAATCAAAAAGATTCAATCACTAAATACGTTCGGGATTTAAATAACAAAATCTCGTATTATTATGAAATTGCGCGAGCGAAAAACAACCGAAATAAAGAAAAACCCCAAATACGATTCGACAAAGACATCAAACATGAACCCCCAGACTATAAAGTTGGAGACAAAGTATATGTGAAAGAGTCTCAAATAGGAAACAAATTACAAAATAAATTTAATGGTCCTTATAAAATTTTGGAACTTTTCCAAAATTCTGCCCTTCTTGAAAATCTTGAAACTAATCAACACTCTAAAATTTATTTTGATAGAATGAAACCTTGTTTCGAATAATTCATTTCAGATCGAAATGCTATTCATCGCGGCTTTGATATCACTTGCGATAGCAGCGTTAAGCCAGTTTGCAGTTACCCCGATCAACAACACTATTGGAGTGTACTATCATGAACGATCCTTTTCGAAGCTATCAAACGATAAGTGGACGTTGTTGAGGATACGTCCCTAATCAGTAGTTCATTTGAACGTAATCATAATATACTTAAGAATCTAATGATATTTTTAGAAACAGATAATCCAAGAATGAACTATTTTTATACAGAAGTTAAAACACATATCAGCAACGCAAATTGCTGATTCTTTAAATCTAAAACTAGAAGAAATAGACGTTCATACGAAATCAATGAATAAAAGAGTTAAAAGAGGGTCAATCAATGGTTTTGGTACTTTTTGGAAAGCCATTACCATTTATTTGGATAGTAGTGACGGCGAATATTTCAATGAATGTATTAATAAAATATCCAGAGACGAATATCAATTGAAAAATCTTTTGAAAAACCAAATTTCAGTTACTACTTCAGTAATTAGAAGTTTCAATTCTACTATACAAAAATTACAAATAGATGGGGAGACATTTAACAAGGATATTGAAGAGATTGAAAAATACATTTTTCAGATTTCAGATGATATGGAAATCATTGAAGCGAAACTGAGAGCTTCAGAAATTTGTGAAACTCTCATGGAAAGTTATTTATACATTGAATCCTATTTGGATGATTTTTTTAATTTAATCACTTTCGCAAGACTCAAAATACTTCATACATCAATTATCACTTCTAGAGATTTGAAATATGCTCTTCAGGACATTTCCCAATCAATAAAGGAGAATAATTCACTACTTCCTGTAAAAACCTCGTCTATTGCTCAATATCGAGATTTAATTGAACTTGAAGCTTTTCAAACATAAAACCGAGTTATTTTTGTTCTGAAAATTTCTCTAGTAAAACCTGAATTTTACACATCCTTTCAATTATATCCAATCCCCATTGATAACAAGACCGGACTTTCACACATTTTACCAACCAATTCAAAATATATTGCGAGAGATGATGATCCTATGTTATATTTTATATTGCAAAATTTGGATAATTGTAAACCTTTAGAAATCAATATGATATTTTGTTCCGATATTTTACCTTACCCTATACACAAAGATGCTATATGTGAGGCTCAACTCTTCAGATATTCTAATTCTATTGAATTACCGAGAACCTGTCAAATGTCTTTACTTTTTGCTAAAGATTATAATGTGTTCAATTTAGCCACACATATTTGGTTAATTACTTTCAAACATCAAATCCTTCACTAAAATTATTCAGTTGAATTTGATTTCGAAACTTCAACCAGAATGTAACGCTTTCATTGGGAATACCAGAGTACATTCAGAATATATAAATAATATTGAAAATAATGTAACTTATAATAGTCATGCTATTTTAATTCCATTCGAATTGCCTGAAAACACAATATGCCAATTTTGAAACCATTAAAAATTAAATGTTGACGATTTGAATATTGCTCAACATAAACTAAATCAATATTCTGAAGATATTGACAAAATTATTAACGAACCCTTTATCACAAAACATATATCCTGGTTCGCGTATTTTATAATTGTATTGATAATATGTTTGATAATTTTATATATTTTTTGTAAATGCAAAAAACGTTATCCCATGAAAATTGGAATTTTGACACCAAGAGGAGATGATCAAGCCCCAAGACCTCCAGGCCAACGTCAACACTTCAGAACCCTTTCTACGTTCTCATCTTCAAGAAGAAGAAGACCTAGTATCCACATCGGCTAAGACGTCGAGGAAGAAGAAAGAATAGTCTTGAATTCCGGCCCAAGCAAAACTTCAGTCTAAAAGTTGCTGCGTCCAATAGCTTCAACTTTTTCAAAAAGATGGGAGCTGTTATATCCAAAAATCCAGGCATTCTACGCAGTAATTCCAGAACGCAGTTGCAACATTGTTGCAAGAGCAAATAGGACAAAGCCAAGTCAGCATTCATCCACCTGGGCTCCAGAAGCCGTAAACAAGGCGCAGTTCTGAGTCAGCACCACCGCATCCATAAGAGGATCCCAAGAACCGAAGAGCGTCACTTCTATTCGGCACTTCTATTTCGTTAGTCGTCACGTATATATCATATCATTTTTGATACAAAGTATAAAATAAAGTTCATTTGAAAGAAGTCATTTGAGTGAATATCACTATAACATGTATAAAAATTTCATGTTTAAATTGCGAGCAGTAATATTCAGAGCACTACCACATATCCCCTTTTGGAAGAAAGTTTCTTCCTAGGCCCTAAATCTGTTACTGAAGATGGAAAAGTAGCTAACTTACTAGATAGAGAAGCTAAATCAGTTCCATTTCAATCGAACATCGCCCAGGACGACTACATAGAAATACGGGTGCCTCATCTAGAGTCCCTATCCAGATGCCTGCACACATGAGACAGAGGATAGAACCATTAGACCCTCCTGGAGAGATATTTTATTTATTTATTCATTCATTTACAAAAAGGATTACAAATTGGACTAACCCAGAGACAGTTTTCACATATAGGTGATTTCTCAATTTACAATCTATATAATCCTAAAATGAAATTAGGAACTATCTCCTAATTTCCTAATTTCACCTATTTCCTAATTCCTATTTCCTAATTCCACCTATGTGATAGATTTAAATGAAAAATTAATTAAAGTAATGAATTGTGTACATGTAGTTAATGATATGAGTGGATGACAACGAAAATGAAAACATCGTATTCAATACATATCAGTTAAATTTTAAAAATGAGTAAGAGAAAATATCAATATTAATGGAATTTGATAGAGTATTGCTAAATATGCATTTGGGAAGTCAAAGAATAATTTGTTCGAGATTGTTCGTAACGGAAACGGAGCGTTAAGATAGATGTTACTGAGGATAGCAGGCGAATCAACTAAGTTGCTTATGACTTTGAAGAGGAACTTCACGTCTGAAATGTTCCTTCTATTCGTTAGTGCTAATAAGTTCAGCTCATTCCGAACGTACGGAAGATGGATGGGGTTGGATGGAAAATATTTTTTATTGGCATAATCTATGAATATATTCTGAACCCGTTCGAGTTTATTTCATGTAAATGTCATAACCAGGGTTCCATATCACAGAATCAAAACTCGAAACATTATTGACGTATGATCTATAGAGAGTGTGTTTTCAATTTCACGACAAGTTCTTATAATGGAACCTAACATTTTGTGAGCCTTTTTTGAAATGTGAAATATATGCTTATCGAAGAGCATTCTGAAATCGAATGTTATTCTAAGTGCTTCATATCCGCGACAGTTTTCAAGGGTTGAGAAGATATTCGATAAAAATGATTCAGAATGCTTTTTCCGCGCCCAAACAAAATTTGGTTACACTTTTCAAAAATAGTGTGATATCTTCAGCATCAGAAATAGTGTGATATATTTTTAGACCATCGGCATACTTGAATAAATTAGCAAATCGAAAACATTGGGATATATCGTTAATATAAATATTAAATAGGAGTGGCCCCAGATGAGATCCTTGAGGCACTCCTGAGGTAATTTGGCGATATTCGGATTTGTGGTCACCGATTGTTACCGCTTGACAACGATCAGTTACATAAGATTCGAGCCCATTTAGCAGGTTGCCGTTAACCCCGACTCCAGCGACTGTAGCAAAACTGAGTGATCGATTATGTCAAAGGCTTTACTGAAGTCGATGTCAATAGCATGAACTTGGTGTTTGTCATTGAGGCTATGCAGAATGTACTCAGGAAAAGTGAATAAGTTGGAGTCTATTGATCGTTTCTTCATGAAGCCATATTGTTCAATATCAATTATGTTTTTTTACGTCGAAGAACAGGTTATCAAAAATCATGGATTCTAATATTTTTGCTATGATGGACAGTTTTGATATTGGCCTATAGTTTTTGACGAGTTGTTTATTACCAGATTTTAAGATTGGGATTATTGATAGCTCATCCGGTCCCACTCCTTCACTTGAAAGATTTTGAAGTTTGAGAGAAATAACTTGTAAGAAAATGTTATAAGAAAAACTGTTATGTGATTCTTGATGTATTGCGTTATGAGCTGGAAGAACACTTCTCGGATTAAAAACAGAAAGAAAATATTCAGAAAATATATTGCAAATTTCATTAGAATTTGTAATTATCCCATCGTTATCTCTCAACGTGTTGATGGAAGCAGAACTGTTTTTTTTTATTTCACAAATTGCCATAAGTGTTTTGGGTTTCAGTTGATGCTGGTTTCACAATGATTGATGTAGCTTTTGTAATACTCTTCGAATAACAATTTTGAACGACCACGCAGTAGTTTGAATGTTAGATAGTCAATTTGATTATCGTTCTTCTTTCATAATCCATGATGATTTTTACTTTCCCCGACGACTTTGATCGCACTGTAGGCATACCATGAAGGATATTTCTCATGAACATTTGTTTTTTTCGGGACTACAGACACAATTATTGAATATATAGTGTTATAAAACATATTAGTAGATTATTCACTGTTCAAGTTGTGAAACATATTGCAATCAATTTTTGATAATTCTGAATTCAATAACTCATAATCAGCTTCACAAAAGTCAGAAGAGTTATGTGTGCTGTTATTTTCAGATAAAAAGGATTTATGGATATTGACAGAGAATTCTGAAGTATTATGATTTTTTTCTTCTGGAACTAATGGTGAGGTGCTCAGTTGCACATTTTGGATCCTGAATGTGTTATCGAAAACTAGATCAATTATTTAACCAGACGAATCAGTGAAGTAGTTGAATTGCGATAGGTCATTGAAAAAAAGTGTCTGTCAATAATTTTGAGAATTGATCAAAAAAGTTGTGAAGGCTTGCAGATATCATTGATATGGTCTTGCAACCATTTTAAATTTGGAGAGTTAAAGTTCCCACAAATCACAAAAATATCATCGGGATTAGATAGGATTAAATCATTCAGTTTCATATGAGGTATGAGTATTCACCTGGAGGTATGTAAAAACATCTGATGTGCGATTTGTTGTTGTTGTTTGAGGTGATGGTCACCCTTAGATCTTCAGCATCTGAGTTCCAGAAATCTTGAGTGTGGCTGTTGAAGATTTCACCGTCGGTAAGCGAGTTTTCATAAATAAGGTTGGTTTTGGATCTACGACCACGAATGGTTAGATAAACTATTATTAATTCTATTGAAAGACAAGAATGCATATACCTTTGCTTGTAGAGGAAGTGACAATTTAGGTAATTTTTTGGATATCACTTTCAGTGATGATTCCCAAAACTCTGGACCTGTAATTTCTTTGAGCGAAGACACAACCGTTACGCACCCAGATGTATTTGAAATTTGGCATTTGTTGTCAGACGTTCATTTATAAAGAGACCTCTTGATATGTTATCAAAATACAATACCCGGTTGGCTCTTGTCAGGATAGCTCAATCTTTCTGTTTTAGCTGCTGCTAATATTTCATCCCGCTTTACCTGCGATTGGAATCTGACGATGATAGATTTAGGTTTCTCAGATTGGGTAGAATGAGCTACTCTATCAGCTGAGTTGACATCGGTGGGCGAAATCGCGCACTGAATATGTTGGCCACTATGATCAAGTATTTGGAGGCTGTTCTCATTGGATTTCTCAGGCACACCCTGTATTTCAATGTTATTGAGGCGGTCTTGTTGTTCAATATTTCCAACTCTGATTGTCAACTATCCAACCATCACTTTCAGATCTGCATTCACTCTCGACAACTTCTCGAAAACTGTCATTCTCTTACCTAATTTGCTAATTTTTTTTCAAATGTTGCTATCTGATTGCTGCAAAAATTAACAGATTCTAAAATGTTATCGTATTTATTATTAGGCGTCTCCATCTCTGTTCGGATATTTTCGAAAATGTCTATCGAATTGATGGAGAATTCATCTCCTGATTCATGATTTTCGGTAGCTAAAAGGGATGCGCGCTTGCAGTCGGCACATTTCCAGAGAGCGCCATGCAGAATGAGCCGTCCAACGTCCTGCTTGCCCAGGCCGACACACCTGCCGTGGAAGTACTTCTCGCAAAAACCACTGCACGGTGAACCCGGAGTATTTCTGGTTATTGTTGATGTACACGTTGAGCAGATTTGCATCGTCCTTTCTTCCAGGCAGACCACACAGCAGCCAAAAACTTCGACTTTTTGCTCCTTAACGAGTAATATTATTTTTTACTGATGTATCAGGTATAATTGAATGTTTAGCACACTGCTGTGTTTTGATTGACTTTACTGAATAACACACGCATATGTCGGTTTGCCCCATGTGAGTTCAATGTTTGAAGAATACCAGCGAATTACCTAATACTGCCTACAATAGACTTCACATTGAAAACTTACTTGGAATTTATTGATTACTGATTACTCAACTCGATAATTTGAGTGAATGGTCGGTAGTTATCTCAGCGTATACTCCGAAGACATTTTTAATAACATATATAATTACATGCTCGCTCAATCCTCTCCAAAAGGTCGTCTATCTGCGTCCGGAACGCTGAGAATCTTGGGTT
The DNA here is from genome assembly GCA_018342105.1 of Gonioctena quinquepunctata. Taxonomy (NCBI): domain Eukaryota; kingdom Metazoa; phylum Arthropoda; class Insecta; order Coleoptera; family Chrysomelidae; genus Gonioctena; species Gonioctena quinquepunctata. The sequence goes on from JAFIRS010004424.1 coordinate 26,340, forward strand.
TCCCTTCCCCGGTGTGTTTTTGGCGTTTACTCATCACCAAAAATCGCCCATAACTTTGGTTTAGATTTCCCCAATTCCCCATTATTTCTCAAGAAAACGAACTGATTCTATAGATGGTTTTCATTGAGGAAATCAATTATGTGGATGAAATAAATACGTGAAGAAAATACATTGAGTGAGACTTCGTGAATCAGGACTTGATGGAATAAATAACACTATAAAATAGATTGAGTGAACTTTGTGAACAAAAACTAAGTTAATTGAATAACACTCTGAAACCAATAATTTATGATATTGAACCACACAAAACTCAGCTACTTTTGACAGTTGAAACACTCTACTGAGAACGAAGAATTCCATGGTTTCTGGTGAACGGAATTTGGTCATAATCTGAAGGGACTCCTCCGCGAAACCGACTAGTTTAAATGACCGGAACACTAACTCGCACGTAAGCACTTATTTCGATACGAAACATAATGAATTTTTTAGTATCCTCTAGCTCAATCGAAAAGAAAAAGGAACTACTCACTTGAATAGAATTTCTGGTAAGTTAGTTCAACCTGGGCCACGATGAAACATCAAGTGGCAATTTTTCTGGAATAATTTCCCACGTAAAATTTCTCTCCATAAGTTTTTTGAGAACCTCACTCGAAACAAATTTCGACAAACGAGAATGAATTTAATCCCTATTCACAACTAATTGGTACTGGGAGTAATTACTTAACCAATGGGGTGGGATTTTGCACAACTATAAACAAATTCGTAATGACCCCGTCGACCAATCCCGATTCTAGTCGTGGGTGGAGCTACTGCTTGATCTTCGTCATCCGAGAGGTAGCGCCCTCCCGTTATTTGAGCGGTACTATTTCGAACTATGGAATTCTCTGTACGACTTCAGTGGTTTCGAACAATAATTTCTAATTTCCCTCTGAATTCTGACAATGCCCAGAAAAAGCCTTGGAAAAAAACTGACCAAAAAAAACTTCCACTTCCGAGGCTACTGGGCATGTCATTACGGCCTTCTGCTGGATACATATATTCGTATGGGTGTCGACCTTTTCGGTAAAGAATCTAGATATCCCGCATATTCGTAAATTATTGCTAAAAATTGAATATTCTATTTCAAATATAGACTTCCCATAGTCTGACTACCATGAAATCTCTGATTTATGGCTGGTCAGGAATTTATGACCGTAAAAAGCTTGAAATTTTTGACGAGCGTTCATACCTTAGACAAAAGCAACTGTTTGAAAGGTTCATGGTTTTTGCTGCGCGTATTGCTTGCAGATGTAGGAGGGACCTGCACTTTTTATATGTAAAGTGGCGACCGGTCGAATTTCCTGAAACTTTGGTATGTTGTTGTACTCGACCTAGTAAACAAAAGTGTCAATAGGCACAACTCAATCCTATGACTAGTTTCCTAGATAAGGGGTGGTAAAGATGAAAATTGCCCAGTTTTACGGATTTTCTTTTCTTCGACTTACGAGATAGATTGAATTTCGGTTACATATTTATATTTGCAGGGTGATTCACAAATGTATGTCGGTAGTTTTTTGCAAAATCTCCCTTCCTGTACTGTGACGTCAGGGAAGCATATTTTTGAAAGGTTCTCCTCGATATAGTATTTCGACGAGAAAATATTGCACAGTCACATTTTTTATACAGGGTGTTTCATAGAGAGAACCACTGGACAATTTTTTATATGATTGATTCAAAACCCGGTATTTATGGATTGATTTTTGGGAAAGGTAATACCACAAACATATGTCTGTCTCTAATCTCCAAAATATTCAAGGTGGTTTATTCATAGGAAGGTATTCTATTTTGAGAAAAGTACAAAAACCACGAACAACCTGTATTCAAAAACTTCCCAGGTCAAATGTTACTATTTTCTCACTATAGAATGATTTTTATGAGGTATGAATTCTACATCCGATACTATGACCTGTTTCCGAAATACAGGACGTTAAAGTGAAGAAATAATGATTTTATCAGTTTTTTCTTCAAAAAAAGCTGGATTGATTTTATGTTGCGTCTATGAGTTTGATATGAGTTTTGATTAGATGTACATGTAAAGGTTCAGCTGGAAATATTTACTGTTACAGGGTTATTCACGAATAAATCAAAATAGGTTTTTGCAAACACTCAATAATTCTACAGTTCCGTCACAGAGAAATTATTCCATGAAATGAATGCCTAGTCATTTACGATTTTCAGTCTGAAAGATTTCGCTTTTCATATAGGGTGATCCATACAGCCAACTATACCAAAAATAATTAGGCTTCGAAATTACTAAAATGAGAACTTTTTTAGTGACTTCTGAGTAACATTATAACAGGTATGCATAACCGGAAATTTTTTAAATATACAGAGTGATTTGATGGTTCAATAATCACCTTCAATATATATCAGTATATACATCTTTTCCCCATATAATTGTTTTTAAAGTTTTTATACACGGGGCCAACATTTTTTTTTTTTTATTGTGGCATCGACTATTATGGTCATTAGCCCTTGTGTGTTAGTGTTTGTTACTAGCTCCATCCGCCAACGTAAAAGCAGCACTGTCAATTTGTACGCACCAGTGAATCATCGAGAGACATCCTCAGTCCGACATCAAGATTAATAATTTAAACTCTCAATTTTATATGAAAAATGTCGCTTTGAGTGAGTATCAAACCTGGGATCTTTCGATGCCAGATGAGCGTTTACCCACTGCACCATCATATATATATATATATATATATATATATATATATATATATATATATATATATATATAAACCTATTGTACTTTTTCAAGACACAGGTTTCAGACTTCATATTTTCAATATTTTAATTAGTAACGTTTCAATGAATTTCAATGTGTATAATTAGTTGACGATTTAAAACATGTGTTGCCAACTTCAAATTCAGAACTTATTTTTCACCGTACTTTACATGAAGAACATTCATAAACAACATAGAAACTAATATCAACAAAGATTATCCCTGAAGATGGAAATAAAACATTCCGAAAGCTTGACAAACTTTAAAGAGTACACTTTTTCTTTTGCTGCATACCCCAATAATCAATTTGTTACACCTAACTAGTCAGCAACGACTATTTTTCCTATATATATATATATATATATATATATATATATATATATATATATATATATAATTATATATATATATATATATCAGATAAATTCTAGACATCGATGTATAACTCATTATTTTTACAGCATTGTTGGATCTAATTTTTGGTTCAGATCGAAGTGGTCTTATGTCATAAGACATCTCACAAAGTGTCACATTGTGCGACATTTGTCTCGTGTATTTTCGACAATACATTAGTCTTGTAGTTTTCAAAGTTATTTTCGTTGAGTTCATTAATATTTTGGTGAGATTTTTTTGTTTGTTGTTTTTGTTGTTGTTACAAAATGGCATTCGCAATTTGAATAAGTTGTTACGTTTGTGAAATACCGTTTCCTCCCAGACAGTTGATTCGCTTAAACCAAAAGGAAATATTGATGTCTTGCAAGTTGCTTCTTCCAGAAGGCACGCTGCTGGATTTCCTCCAATAGATGTAGGTGAAAATACCAGAATTTGCCCAAATTGTTCTAATGCTGTGAGAGATGAACTTAATCAAATACTAATTAATCTGAACTGCCTACGTTTTGTGTTACCAGATTCAATACCAGGTTAACATGTTGTAAACAAACCATTTTTTGTACCGAACCTTCAACGATTCATATCTTGCTTGAGGATTCAGGCGAATGTTTATAACAAAAATAATAATTGGGAAAGCACAGAAAGTTTTACCGAAGACGAATTGAAAACTTTAATGTCTATATACATTTTGTGATTATGTAGAGATATGGCAATGCACGGAAAATCAGTAAAAAGCATTTGCTCACATGTTTAATAAAATTGAGACATGGGATAACTGATAAATTTTTAAAGATTCTTTCTTACTATCTTTCCAGACGAACTGTAAGCCTAACCATTTCAACTGTTCGGTTATCACTTCTCAGGCAGTTTGTACCGAATAATATTGGTTTGAATGCCATTACAAGAGAAAATTTCATAGCTAGACATGTACCTTCATATATCAATCAGTTGTACAATCCCACTCCCAATCTACCAAAAGCCATAGTGTACATAGATTATACTTGCAATAAAATAGATAAAAGTAGTAACTTTAGAATATTACGTCAATCTTAGTGTTTCTAAAAAAAAGAGCTTCTCGTGAAACCAGAAATGATAGATGCATCAAATAACGATGCAGCGATTTTGAACCATGCTGTAGATCATGATTCGAATGGAATGAGAAACTGGTTTCAACACGTCGACATCGTGATAGTCGATAAAAGCTATAGATATTCTACAGACATTTGAAAATCTGGGTATTCAATATTATATGCCAAGTTTCCTTCCACCGCACCATAAATAATTTACTGCTATTGAGGCTAACTAAAACAGAATAATTACGACTACTAGATGGGTTGTAGAATCTAGAAATGGTCACTTCAAGACGATTTTTAATTTTTTTTTCAGAAAAATATCCACGTTGCATGCAGCTCATTTGAAAGAATTTTATCTTATTGCTGGTGCTTTAATAAACAATTATCATCTCTTGATAAAAATAAGTGAAACACCTGAAATAGCTAATGAAATGCTGGACAAATTGCGAGAAAATAATTGGGTCCAAATTCGTGTTCAAAATGAAAATCTTGTGCGGCGACATGGTCAGTGAAATCGTTTGAACAACGAACATGTACTTCAATTTCCTCGATTGAACTAAGAGTATTTAACAGAATTGACGGGTCCCTACCACATTTATTTAGCGGCGTCTCACATACAAGATACTGTTCAAAGACGAAGCCGCAATTTGATTCAAATCGATGAATTAAATCAGGAACCTTATTGATTGAGATTTAGAATTCAGTCTAGGTTTGTGAATGCTGCCAAACATACGCTTTGGGTTGTATATAACAACAACGCAAATGAGAATCGCGAGGATACAATCACAGGATACTACTGTACCTGTCAATCAGGAGCTAGGAGATTGGGTACATGCCCTCATATTGCTAGTGTTGTATGGGTTATAGGATATGCTAGACATCAGCAAAATCAAAAATTTCATTCAACCTAACTTCCAAATTATATTGACGATTCAGGGGAAAATAATGTGCCAGAAGAAGTGCCCCTTGGTCCTGAGGTGATCTAAAATATCAGTTACTAATCCTAACTGACTACTTCTGTTTCAAAACATCTCTTTATGTAGAATCACTCGTCACCCATTTCATTTGCATATCCTTCAGATATCAACTCTACCTGGCGTAAGTCTGCTCCCCTTTTCCGTCACTTGTTCATTGTTGTTTCTAACTCCCTTATTCATCTGGTGACTGCACTCATCAGTCTTCACATTTTCATATCTGCTACAAGCATTGTATGTACGTACCCTCTAATGGTCAGTTCGAATTTCTATGCTCGCTACAATATTCCTTATCCTATAAAACCTTATCTTCAATTCAACACGCACTTCAAACAAAAAAATGTTGGAGAAACCACTAAAAAAAATGTGCCGAATCCTCTACCTCTGTAGTGGTGAGTGAATGAATTTAACGGTTCAGTTAAGTTTTCTGATAGTTTTTGCAATATACCTCTGTACCTTTGGTATAATTGGATGATCCTAAATCAACATAGTTTTCTGCTAAAAATAGTGCATTTATTTAGTTATTTACGAGGTAATAGCTATTATAAGTTTTATAATTATATAACTCGCTCTAGACGTATATTGTGAAGAACCTGCCTATATGAAATAGGTACCCACTATTTGAGTAATACCTACATCCGAAAATGGATTATTATCTTCTTATTATCATCCTTGTTGACAAGTGTATAAAAACTTGTCGATTGCTTATATCGGACAAATCGGATAATTAAATCAGCTTGTATATTTGAAATTCCCAAGATTATGCATACCTGATGTGATATTATGAAGTTACTCAAAAGTCACTAAAAAACTTCTCGTTTTAGTAATTTCAGAACCTAATTATTTTTGGTATGGTTGGCTGTATGGCTCATCCTGTATGGGAAGTAATCATAACGAAATCTTTCAGACTCAAAATTGTAAACGACTAGGTATTAACTTCATGAAATAATTTATCTGTGACGGAACTGTGGAATTATTGAGTGTTTGCAAAAACATATTGTAATTTATTCGTGAATAATCCTGTAACTGTAAATATTTTTAGCTGAACCTCTCCATGTACTTCTAACTAAAACTTATATTAAACTCATAAGCACAACATAAAATCAATCAAGCTTTTTTTCGAAAAAAAACTGATAAAATCAGTAATTCTTCACTTTAACGCCCTGTATCTCGGAAACTGTGGATCTAGAATTTCTACCTCTCAAGATGTTATGAAAATCATTATATAGTGAGAAAATAGTTACATTTGACCAGGGAAATTTCGGAGTACAGGTTGTTCATTGTTCTTGTACTCTTCTCAAAATAGAATACTTTCCTATAAATAAACCACCTAATATTCTGGAGACTAGAGACACACATATGTTTCTGGTAATACCCTTCCTAAAAATCAATTCACAAATACACGGTTTTGAATTAATACTAAAAAAAAATTGTCCAGTGGTTTTCTTTATGAAACACCCTGTATGAGAAATGCGTACTGTGCAATATTTAATCGAGGACAACCTTTCAAAAATATGCTTCCCTGACGTCACAGAAGAAAAAGTGAGATTTTGCAAAAAACTACCGTCATACATTTGTGAATCACCCTGCAACTAAAAATATTTTCAATTATACGTATTTACTAATGTATTACTGAAACATGTAGTAAACGTATTTATGCAACAGAAATTCAATCTATCTCGTGAGTTAAAGAAAAAAAAAACCCGGAAAACTGGGCAATTTTCAACTTTATCACCCCGTATCTAAGAAAACTAGTCATAGGATTGAGTTGCGCCTATTGACACTTTCGGTAACTAGGTCGAGTACAACATACCAAAGTTTCAGAAAATTTTACCGGTCGCTACTTTACATATAAAAAGTACAGGGTCCTTTGTTTCCCAGGATTTCGTCTTCAACTTCTTGCACAGCCAACCTGCGTTCCAGATGTTGAGTTTTCTCAAAACTGCATGTCGGTTGGCCTGATGTGAGTTAATTTTTCAAGAATACCAGAGAATTACCGAATACCCCCTACGCATTGAAAACTCACTCGGAACTCCTTGATTACTCATTACTTAATTCGTAAATTTGGGTGAATGGTCGGTCGTTATTTCAGCGTATACCCCGAACACATTTCTAATAACATATATAGTATTTTCAATAACATATATAATTACATACCTTTCGGCGTTCACTTATCACCAAAAGTCGCCTGTAACTTTGGTTAGGAATTCCATGGTTTCTGGTGAACGAAATTTGGTAATTATCTGAAAGGACACCCCCGCGAAAACGACTTGTTTAAATGACCGGAACACTAACTCGCACGTAAGCACTTATCTTGATCCGGAACCAAATGAATTTTTGACTTCTCTGTAGCCCAACGAAAAATAAAAAGGAACTACAGTCTCGAATAAAATTTCTGGTGAGTTAGTTCACCTCGGGCCACGATAAAATATCAACTGGTAACTTTTCTGCGGAAATTTCCTACGTAAAATGTATCTCACTAAGTTCTTTGAGAACCTACAAATAAAAATAAATTCAACCCCTATTCACAACTAATACGTACTGGGAGTGATTACCTAACCAATGGGGTGTGATTTTGCAAAACTATAACAAATTCGTAATGATCCTGTCGACCAATCCCGAGTCTAGTCGTTGGTGGAGCGACTGTCTGATCTTCGTCATCCGAGAGGTGCCCCTTCATCCCCTTTCCCCCGTTATTTGAGCAGTATTACTTCGAACTATGGAATTCGCTGTACTAATAATTCTCCCCTGAATTCTGACAATGCCCATTAGTGGTCAGGCTTTACAAAAGATCAACTTCTTGGAAAAAAACCTCACCAGAAAAAAACTTCCGTTTTCGAAGCTCTTGGGCATGTTATTGAGCCCTTATGCTAAATACATATATTTGTATGGGTGTCGACCTCTCCGCCAAGGAATCTAGATATCCCGCATATTCGTATATTATTGCTGAAAATTGAATATTCTATTCCAAATATAGACTTCCCATGGTCTGACTATCACGAAATCCCTGATTTATGGCCGGTTAGGAATTTATGGTCGTAAAAAGCTTGGAACTTTCAACGAGCGTTCATGCCTCAGACAAAAGCAACTGTTTGAGAGGATCATTGTTCCCGCTGCGCGTATTACTCGCAGATGTAAAAATTTGTTTCTCAGGATATCGTCTTCGACTTCTTGCACAGCTTACCTGCGTTCCAGATGCCAAGGTTACCCAAAACTGTGATTGTTTAACTCCTCAAATTCAATTGTTTATTTCGTCGGTTTTTCTAAGGAAAAGAAAAGTTACTCCAGGCCCGGGTATAGAAACCTTATATTGAAAACCGGTGATACATTCTCCCAGGGTGACTCCTGAGATTTTGTTACAAATGGCACTGTTTGAATCGACAAGTTTACTTTTTATACTGAAGTATGTAAGACTGATGACAGATACACTTAAGAGTTCGAATAATAATGAATAGAATTCGAGTTACGAGAAACTACGGAATTTTATCCGCAAAGATCTACCCACAAATTGCAGGAAAAAGGAGGAGCTGATCAAGCACGTGTTTCCTCTCGATACCTTCACGACTACTGGAAAGAGCTGTCACCTCCAAGACAATGTGGGTACACTGTTATTTCTTGGTTGTGAAAAATGGACTGCTCGAACCCGCAAACCAGTATGGAAGTCAGATCATGAAAGATCGTGAATGTTCCATCTGTTTTTGCCAAGAAAGAGGATAGTTGAAGTCCTGAAAGAGATTCATGGAGGTGAATCAGAGTCAATACAACTTTGGAAAAGATGGGGCGGATGTTCTACTGGGTTCAATGTCAGGAAGATGTAGTGAGCTGGTGCAGAGAATGTCCAGAGTGCGGCTCGTCTAAAGGTCCCAGAAGAGAATTCAGGGATGAAATAAAGAAATACAATGTGGGTGGACTATTCGAATGGATTTTCATTGATGTATCTGGACCATTTCTTGTGACCCTTGTTGCCATTGACTATTTCAGCAAATAAATAGACGGCGATGCCATTCTTGAACCGGAGGAATCCACAATAGCAAAGTTATTGTTGAACAAGATATTCTCAAGATTTGGTGTATCAATAATTCCATGATTTCTTCGGAATTTCAGGATTAGCAGTTCTGGATATGACGAGGAATGTTTTATCTTCGCATATTTCTTGAAATATTTCCTCGAATATGCTTACAACATTTCGAACAAAAATTGCTACGTGATCATTTGCACAACAGAATCTGTTACCTTTATGATAACTGAATTCTTGTTGAACACTTCATTTCGGTTTTTCGACATTATTTACCCTGTCTGTGCAACTTGGTCGAAATACTTGTGGATGACAGTAATGGAATAGTGGCAAATATCATGTCTGAACCTGTTTTGTTGAAAGATTGCCGTGGATGGCTCAGAATCGTTGTGAGGATTTGTTTTTCCGGTCGTGTAGGTAAGAAATAACAGCGCCAGTGTGATTTTTCTGATGCAACACGAATTCTGGCTCTCATGCTACACGGAAGGGAGGATTTTTTTCATACGACCTCATAGAACTGTCTGGAAATGTGATACATATATGCACGACAAAGTTGTGACTTCCCAAAAGAGTCAAAGGCGGCGCCCCCCACAGTAAAGGGCCAACCTAAGATCAAATTCGAATTTCTCATATTAAAAAATCCTCAAATATCAATTTTCGTCCAAATATCGACATTATTTTCGAAATTATTCACAAAAAAACAAAAAACAAATAATTTTTCAACACCCTGTATATAAAAAATGAAGGCTCTGTGGACCCATGCTTATATGGACTTTCCACCTTATGAATAACTGAGGAATCGTCCTGTAAAATATCGGACACTCATTACATAACACCTTGTGTATACGTAACACATAGTCCAGTAAATTTCTGTCCAGAGATGTCCTGATTAAATCAGGGAATCTCTCTGTGAACCGACCCAGAAACATAGGGGATCAGTGAAGTGGATCGAATATCCATAAGAAAATAACTACTTTCCTGGCTGATGCCTCGACGGGCGTTGGATGACATCTTATGAATAATCGTGTGAAGCCTCTCTATTGAGAGGTTACTTTGCAAATGCTTGATATGGAGCAGATTGATTCCTGTATACCGGTTTCGGGGTTCTTGCAGTACAGGGTAGGTCATGCAGACAATAACTAATGTCTGCAAGCCCAAATTGATTGATCCAAATATCTCTAATTCAGTGCCATGTCTCAGGCGAGAGAAAACCGACTGGTAGCGCCACCTCAGATCAAGCGCAAGCATATTCATAAAGACACTCCAGAACTGGAGGCAGAAATCTGTCACACAAAGTCCAGTGAGTTTCTGCATGTGCCCAGAGATGTCCTGATTGAATCACGGATTCTCACTGTGGACCAACCACAAAATCCTAAATTTTAGTTAGTGTCGAGGCATCAGCATTATATATATATATGTATATATGGGTATATATATATATATATATATATATATATATATATATATAGAGAGAGAGAGAGAGAGAGAAAGTGGAAAATTATTGTCCGAGAGAAATCATGGAGAAGGAACTTGTGGCATAATGGACAGATTATTAAATTAAAGAAAAAAAGCGTCCTCAAGTGGGACTCGAACCCACAACCTGATGTTTTCCAGACATACACTCTTACCACTGAGCTATCGAGGCTATAGGAATCTACACACACTCGCGAATACTTTACTTCCATAATTCAATGTGAATGTTGGAATGAATCGAAAATCGAACGTACTTATTTAGATTTAGCCAAATATATAATGTGAAAGTGGGAAATTATTGTCCGAGAGAAATCATGAAGAAGGAATTTGTGGTCCCACTTGAGGGTTCGAGTCCCACTTGAGGATGCTTTTTTCTTTAATTTAATAATCTGTCCATTATGCTACAAATTCCTTCGTCATGATTTCTCTCGGACAATAATTTCCCACTTGCACATTATATACTTGGGTAATTCCTATCAGTGGTTGGAGATCATCTTCCTTGATCTTCTACTGAATTCGTCAATTCGACGATGATGTTGGGTGAATAGGTATCGGGTCTCGACGGCCATTGATAAGTACGTTCGATTTTTTATTCATTCCAACATTCACATTAAATTTTGGAAGTGAAGTGAACGCGAGTGTGTGTCGATTCCTATAGCCTCGATAGCTCAGTGGTTAGAGTCTATGTCTGGAAAACATAAGGTTGTGGGTTCGAGTCCCACTTGTGAATGGTTTTTTTTCTTTAATTTATGCCATGAATTCCTTAACATTATGCCATAATGTCCTTCTTATATATATATATATATATATATATATATATATATATATATATATATATATATATATAAATATATATTTATATATATATATATGGGATGATTCACATGTATAAATACTCGATTTGGGTATATTCTTGATGGAATTCACATATGATATTTAAATAAATATATGTATATATATATATATATATATGAGATGATTCACATGTACAAATACTCGATTTGGGTATATTTTTCATGGAATTTACATGTGATATTTCTCTTTCAGGGATTTTTTACGACCTACCGTAGCAGATAGTCGGAGGCGATCAGATCCGAGCCACGACGCAGTTGGAATTTACCAAGCCGCATGTGAATTCTAGATATCATTGTCATATCCATCAACAACTTTTATTATTCATCTTGTTAATTCATTTGGTATATAGAGAGATCGAGAAACGTTTGCGTTCATATTTCTACGCGGCGGTAAAGCTATCGTGACGCGGGACGCATTCGTCGAAAACGCTCGAAAACCTGTATTCAGTATAAACGAAGATCGTGAACATGATCATATTAATATTGTGATTTGTTACGTGTTATTTGTTGTTTGGTGAACTTTGTTACATGTTAATTACGAACGAACGATCTTAACAATTTTTACCCCGGTAATCACATGTTTCGTAATTGAGTATTCAATTAACTTTCGTGGCCATTTGGAATTCGGAAAGACGCAAAATGTTCTCTAATGATACTTCACATGATATGTAAAATGATAGAAAAATTAATACAAAAATTCACCTCTTCTATGATTTTTATATGAATATTATGAATTTTTGAACAATCCAAAAGAGTGAATGTAATGTCATACGTTCTTGGTGTATCTAAAAAACGAACAGATTAGACGGTGGTTATGTTGCACGAAACAAGGAAGACTTCCGAAATACTTCAAACTTGAACAACTCCGTGTAGTCATGGTAGAATATATATAGGCAAAACATGAAGACCATTCACCATGAGAACATCAGATGAACATATCCATTCCTGAAAATTTTCTACTTGTCCAATGAAAAAGATTATTGGATCTTTCTTATGGAACATATTAACCTAATATAGGACTTCCATTTGTGGTGATGTCAAAAATGATGGAATGTTAAATTATTGGAAAACCAGGAGTGGAAACGAAGCCATCAGATGAAACGTAAGGTACTTACCAGAACATTTATTGCAACGCATGCCATAAATAATATTGTATGTAAAGTGCTTGTAAGAATCGGACCATAAATCAATTTGTTGATTGTACTGCTGAACCTGGAATATGCCCATAAAAACGTATAAAGTAAACAAAGTATGTTTATTCTGCGTTATACAGAAAGAAAAATGTAGTATCACTAGGAATAACTCAATTTTCACCAGAATATACATAATATATGTAGGAGAAATGTATTATTTGATCTACTTTAAATATTATGTATATATACAAAACTAGGGATATTGGGGTAGGCAGCAATGAAAAAGTAAACTCTTCAAGGTTTATCCAAGCTTTCGGAAATGTTCATTTCCATCATCAGGGAAACTACAATAGATGGAAATACCATTTAATACATATTCAAGTGCGAAACATTATGCTGTTCGATAATGATCTTTGCGTTTGACCAAAATATTGTTTATTACAATCATGACAAGGAATACTATAAATTATATTTGACATTGAAAGTAATGTGGTTTTATCTTTAACTTTGGGATGAATTGATCTGATTGTTAGAACTGTTTCATGTGATATTTTGAATTTTTCAGGACTGTGAAATAATCTGGAGAGTTTATATATGGTAATAAAGTGAAAAAATGTTGACTAGGGGTAGTGTTTGTTTCATTGTTGTTCGGGTTATTAGTGTTTAAGGCCAGTACTTCTAAGTGAGACGAAGAATTATATAGAATGTTATCAAGTGAAGTTTTTGGCTATAAATTTTCTAAAAAGGAATAAAAAAAAAATTTAAATTCTGTTTATGAAATTTAGGATCTGAGATTTTAAGTACTCTGACTTTCATTTGTTTCATCAAGTTCACTTTCATAGACTGTTTGTGATATGAATGGTAATTCAGGTATCTACCTGAGCTGCATGGTTTCCTATACCAATCTACCAGTAGCTTGTTTTCCGGGGATAGTAGAAAATCTCATCCACACCATCATTCGGAAATGATAATATAATACCATTACATATTTTTTCATGAAGTACAGATTGAGAGATAAAATGGAATAACATTGTCTAACAAATCATCCATGACGTACGCTGCTAAAATGGGCCAAATGAAGAAGTTGAAATTCAAAAATTTAACAGAAATCTAAAATTTGCAAGACAATGAACTCAAAACCAAATTGAAAACCAAATCGAATTTGATAAAAAATATTTCGAGCACGCCCATCCCTGAGGATGTGTCTCAATTTTCAGCCACAGGCCCTAAATTTAGTATTGATCCATGAATACCAAAAGATATATCGATAAAGAATATCTTATCTGATGTAGACTACATCACTTCCACTATCACTGAACCTCGTGAAAAAAATATCACTTTAGCGGAGCAACTCATATTATAACAAACCACATCCATCACTCTGATCATAACTCAAGTCTACGGACTTTTATTCAAATCGAAGAAATTCTTAAAAGACAATCCCAATTTGATTCTCACACAATCAGACAAAGGCAATGTAACAGTCATTATAGTCAAGGATCAATATCTCAACCTATCGAATGACATCATAATCAACAGTAGCTCATATTCAGAACTACCGAAATACCCTACTTCAGCAATTCAGAAAGGGCAATGACTTCATTTAAGTCATGTACACAACAAACCAAATTGAGAATGTTATGAAAAGCATGCTATAATGGTATTTCTTCAAATTCCTATTCTCTACCCAAAATTCATAAGCCCCCTTCAATAGCTTCCATGGGAGCCCCTGCTGAAACGATAGCCTATTTTTTGACAGGAATTTCAATTAACGCATACATCTTTGACAATTGATATCATATAGCAGACTCGTTTGGAGTTACGAAAAAATTAAACGATCAGACAATTATGCGCTGGCAAATTTAGATGTCGTCTCCCTCTTTAGCAATGTTCATTTGGGTGCTTGTATTAGAGCAATACACAAAAATTGGGATCGTATTAGTTATTATTGTAGCATTAACGGAGATACATTTTTGGAATTGTTGACTTATTCGAAACATATTTTGCTTTCAATAATAAAATTTATAAACAAACCATTGATACTCCAATGGGGGTCTCCATTTTACCCATTTCAGTAGCGTACGTCATGGATGATTAGTTGATCAATGATATTCCAGTTTTATCTTTCAATCTGTACTTCATAAAAGAAATTGTTGATGATATTATATAAGCATGACCGAAAGATAGTGTGGATGATATTTTCGATACCTTCATACTTCATATCCAATCCACGATTGAAACTGAGAACAGCGGAAATTCCGTACCATTTCTCGGAACTAAGCTTATACAACAGAGAACAAGCTACTGGTATATTGGTATAGGAAACCATGCAGCTCAGTAGATACCTGAATTACCATTCATATCACAGTCTATGGAAGTGAACTTGGCAAACAAATTAAATGAAGAGTACTGAAAATCCCAGATCATCAATCCCATAAACAGACATTGAACATTATCGTCAACCTTTACTTAGAAAATTCATATCCAAAAACATTTCCCACTAACAGTCTATATAATACTTCGTCTAACTGAGGAATACTAGCCTTGAACAGTAATAACTCGAACATTGTCTCAAACAACGATGAAACTAACACTACCCCTACTCAACCTCTTTTCATTTCATTACAATATATAACAGATATCCCTCCTAAACTCTCCAGATTATTTAACAATCCTGAAAAATTCAAAATATCATATAAAACAGTTCTAACAATCAGATCAGTTAATTCTGGAGTTGAATATGGAGCTCCATTACTCTTCATATCGAATGTAATTTAAAGAATTTCTTGTCATTATTGTAATAGACAATATATTGGTCAAACGCGAAGATCACTATCAAACAGAATAATTTCTCATGAAAGTGACAGCAGATTGCATCCTGAAAGATGTGCTCTGGCAGAACATGTGAATGGATTTGACCACCAGATGAACAACGATTCAGTGAGAGTGCTATTGACAGAGTCACATACATCTGAGAGAACATTTTCAGAAATGGCTTTCATTTCCCAAGAAAACATTTATAAAAATAAAAAAACCGATATTAACCATTGTCTTTGGATATCAATCAAAATTGACAATAATGTTATATCAAATAATAGTTTTTTTTAACATTACCGCCACCTGGTAACATCAGTTGGTGCTAATCTAATAATTGGCACCCCTTTAACAATTTCCAAGTGACACCCGTTAAATAAAATTGCGGGATTTATTCCTCACCTGTCATTTCCACTTGTCATACCTCATGGAGAGTACATAGAGTATTTACATTCATATAATTTCAAACAATGCAAATGTGGTTGTATTAACTTTGAACTTCGTTTTATTCCTTGATCTATGTTTTTTCTATTGTATCACACTGTTAAATGAATATGTTCATCATCATTGAAAGCATCCTCAACAAAGTTGTGGGTAGCATAATGTTTTGCACTTGAATAAGTTTTACTATTGGTTTTCATCTATTGTAGTCACATTTCCGAAAGCTTGGATAAATCTTTAACTTTTTCATTGCTGCTACTTTGGTTTATACAGCGACGTTAATGTTCCCGAATTTTGCGGCATTGTGATTCAACAGCAATGATGCCATATTCGTTTTACCATGACCGCTAGGACCACAGATGATGGAACGAACTGAGTTTGGAAATTAGGCCAATCAATAAAGATTTTCTGCTCTATTGATTCTGTGACAAAAATAATACCAGCAAAGCGACTGTGCCATCATACGAAAGACGGTCCGTAGTTATATCTTGTTAGGTTTCCTACTCGCAAGTGTCATTGCTGAATTTGTTATTAACATTTAAATGCAGAAAGTCTTTCTTTTTTCGTTTCTTTTTTCGTTTTTTGATTGTAACATGAAAACTAATGAAGCAATCAATGCCCTCAATGTAGAAAATAAAAATTCAAATGAAATTAGTCTTAGCGCAACTTGATCAAATCCAGAAAACCAGAAAAAATCAGTGTTTCAAAAAAAACATTTCTTCACCACTTTCTGGATTGTAGTGCAGGCTTTCCACAAAATGGTAGTGATCAAGATGTACTTCCTGTTTGTGAAATTGAGGGTGCTGTCGGATCATTAGTTTTGGCATAACTGCAATCTGAATTTTTCAACGCACTTCAATGCAGCAGACCTGGATGCTCCATAAATGGTCCGATTTCAATTTTCCTTGAAAGATTTTGAGAGAAGAAGTATGGTACAACAAAATGACTTTTCCCATTTTGCGTTGAAATGCTGCAAAATAGGTGAGAAATACTTACAAACAGGACCGAAAATCGGCGAGGGTATGAAAACGGCTCAGGCTTATGAATCTGCTGTTCTACCCCCACTACTGAGCCGCTTCCATGCACTCGCCAGTTTTCGGTCATGTTTGCAAATATTTCTCACCTATTCCGCAGCATTTGAACGGAAAATGAGAATAGACATTTTGTAGTATTATACTAAACTTCTTCTCTCGTAATCTTCCAGAGAAATGGAAAGCGGACCACTTATGGAGCATCCAGGTCTGCTGCAATGGGGTGCATCTAAAAATTCAGATTGCAATTATGCCAAAACTGATGATACGACAGCGCCTCAATTTATCACACACAGAGAACATATCAATTACTACTATCTTGTGGAGAGCCTGAACTGCATCTCGAAAAGTGGC
Source organism: Gonioctena quinquepunctata (assembly GCA_018342105.1). Taxonomy (NCBI): domain Eukaryota; kingdom Metazoa; phylum Arthropoda; class Insecta; order Coleoptera; family Chrysomelidae; genus Gonioctena; species Gonioctena quinquepunctata. The sequence goes on from JAFIRS010004424.1 coordinate 43,661, forward strand.
GGAGGAATGTTGTTTTTTAAAACGGGAATTTTTTCTGGATTCTTCAGTTTTTTTCTCTGCATTTTAATTCTCCGAACGCATTCAGATTGCATAATTAGTTTTCATGTTACGAGCAAAATACAAATTTTGTTTTTTTTCATTTAAATGTTTTTAACAAATTTGGCAATGACACTTTCGAGTAGGAAACATAACTGGATATAACTACGGACCGTTTTCCATATGATGGTGCAGTCTCGGTTTCCTGGTAGTATTTTTGTAACGAAGAAATCTCTATTGATTGGTCTAAATACTTTGCAATATTCATTACCGCACTTGACATCATCGTTCAAATAGTCCAAGTTGTCGATGAGTAACGACTTCTCCTTCTCATCGACTTTCAGGATGTGATAGTTTCCAAAGTGATTCACGTCAAGCCAATGAATAGAGATATCTCCAAACATCATTAGTCATTTCTCCTGATGACGTATAGCGGAAAAGGTGTCATGAATATGCTCATCAATAAGTTACCGTTCGAACTACATCTTCCTGGATATCAATACTGTGGACCTGGAACTCATTTGCAAAAACTACTTGCAAGAGGTGGTCCCGGTATCAATTCCTCAGATGTATCTTGTGAAGGGCGCCAAACAATCAAACTATCGAATAATTACGTGAAGCGTAGAATGATGGCAGCAGTCGGAAAATATCGAGCGTTACCAAAGTTAGAGGGAGATCTAGAAGTTTGAGAATTCCACTTCAATAATTTCTGAAGATACTGAGGTAATCCTATGGGAAGTGCGACATATTTCAATTCATTCGGGTTGAAAAATGTCCTGGAAAATATTGTACTGTTGATGACAGCCTCACTTTCTTCGTAAAAATTAGTGAATTATCTGACTCTGTCTCTCTGGGATCTCAAATGATCTTGCAACATGTAGAATTATTATCCACGAAGAGGAGATGTGGAGACGTCCACAACGAACGTTATATCTAAGAAATGTATGCAAAATGAATAAAAACTGAATATATTCATTTATGAAACTCGAAATCACTGATAACTGGATCAGTAAAATATCACCATTGGCATGTTACTAATCATATGTTGATGATGATTTGAGTCATAGGGTAGTAAGAGTGAAATAAATTATGGTTTCTCAGCTTTTTTTTCTATTTACATTTTCTCTTGATTTGGACTAGACAGTGAGCATTACTGAATAAAAGCTCTTTTCAATATACAAACCTTCTCAAAGCTGAATAATGATTCATGAATCTCCTCAACTTCTTGTTAATTCTCTTCTGATCAAAGAAGTTGTGCATGTGGACATTCTTCTCTTCTGAAAGCTTTCTGTTAAACTGTTTCAATTCATCATTGAGAATGGAAAACTGTATGTTCAAATGGGCGCATGCGTATACATCTATAAACATTATTGAAGCCATCAATACGGAGGTGATCCACATTATACTTAGGCACATAATATTTGGAAAGTGGGAATTTCTGGATATATTATCTGATATCATCTGTATGAATAGAATGCCTTCATAACTCTCAGACCAGGGATAAAAAAGGAATACTGCAAGATGAATGATTACCAGAGATATTCTCTTGAAATATTTGCCGATTGTAATTATCCTCGCTATAGGAATCTTCAATCTGCTACTGTATTTTTTGCTATATTCCAGAAGTAAAGTCGCTTGATAAATGAACTCTTCTTTCATACTGATAAGACTCAGAAGATGTAAAAACAGTGTTTGATACTGAAAAAAAAAATCCAATGAAATCTAAATATAACCGATAGATATTTGAACATAAGTTGAAATCAACACATCATTCGAGATTACGTAGGCAAGTGCACCGCTATAATATTCCTTGATTTGAGCATGGTGTTCGACTACGCTTGGCAATTTGTATTGAAATCAGAAAAAATATGGTTCTCTTGAAGGAATCTCGTCATTCTGAAAGATTCGAAAACAAATTGATACCTTTTATTCTCAATGTGAGAAAATAACAAAAATAATTTAATCTCATACTAGAAATTTGTTCATGGGTATCTTACGCCAATCAATATTAGAGCCCATAGTTTTTATTTTTTAAGTGGAAGCATTACACCGCAATCGTAGATGACTTCGCATGAATGATATGCGATTCAAATACAACAAAATATAAGCAAGATGAGAAGACAACATTCAGGAGGTGAACGATTTTTCCAATTACTTTTTTTATTGTTGATTGAACTCAAATCATTGATATTTGTAGTCGTTAGAGGGTTGCAGAAAGTTCAGAGATATCGTCAGAAAATACATTGCTCTCTCTTTCATATGCACCCATGAGACTGTTTGAATGAGTTTCTCAGAATGAATTCCTGAATTGGGGATCTTATGACCAACAACTGATATTCCTTAATCTTTGCACTGTTTCAGGGAAGCATGAGCCCTTGAATCTGTTCTTTTCTCGAATTGAACTCGGATGAAATGAGTTATTCGCTTCTGGGGTAATTCAATAATCGCCAATGATATTTTCATTATTCAGAAACAAATGATGGGGTATATTTTTCTGGAATCCCAGTCTCCACACTGTCTGAGAACGACTCAACTTATTTTGAGTGGCCCATTTTTTTTTCTATAATCGGTGAATTTAACAATACAAAACAAAAATATATTTTTCTTTTTGTTCTGTGATTTATTTTCTAGATGCATTTTTTTGACAACTAATGAATATTCTGAATAATTTTCAGTAGGTGTCAATAATGTACTCTCTACTGAGCACATAAAATAAGGAATTAGTTTTCCTCGTGCAAAATTGGTATTTCATTGCATTCATCCATCTACACGAAAATATATGTATACAAAGAGCTGTTAATATATATATATACATATATATATATATATTTATAGATATATTTATATATATATATATATATATATATATATATATATATAGATATATTTATATATATATATATATATATATATATATATATATATTGTGATATAATGATGATATAACAAATTATTTTGTTATTATTTCGCCCCACTTTTTGGGTGCCAATTGTAATATAATGATAAATTGTATATATAAATTGTTGTTATGAAATGAAGATTGCTGATAATTTCCGCTCTTCGTTGTGAGCCAAATTGTTATGATATAGATAAGTATTTTCGCCCTGTATAATATGTTTTGCAATGTAATAATAATTGCTAGCTAACGTCACAGTTCTCTCGTCACGTTGCTGCCAATTGTTATCAATTTTCTTACCACGACTGAACTCAGTTGGTACGCCTCTTGTCTCAGATAGCCGGTTCAGGCAATAGAGCCACTATTCTGGTCTCGATGTCAATTTCTGTGTTTATAAATATGATCGCTGATACTTGTGGAAAACAAACGACAAAGTATCAAAAAGCAATTATTTCCTTTATTCAGGAAAACTTAAATTAACCTGGCCTACGATGAATAACTCATTCTATGGTCAATCTACAAATTTCCATGGATAATCAGTGGAAACAGGTCATGGATAAATAGACACAACCTCACTTTTATCTGGACACAACCTCACTTTTACCTGACGTGAAAATTTCTTTAATAGTTCGAAATCGAATGAAATAAAGTTCTTCTGATGGGATATGAGTTATAAGTGAAGTTGTTCAGTTTGTAATGTGCCCTAGGAAAGTTTATACCTGACGATGGAACTGTCGCTGTTCAATACACCACTAGGATTTGGATCCCCTTTCAATCTAATATTCTCAGGAACTCCAATACCAAAGAAAGGAACCATAACAATATCCGGGAAAACTTTTTATATGGGTTACAAGGTAATGTAGTTTGCTGCTTATAATCATTGAAATTCTTCAATTTTTCTTATTCTCCTAACAAAACTTGTCATTCTTTTTCAAATTATTTTCGATCTCTCTTGTGGCTTTGACTTTGGAGGTGCCTTCGCCTTTACCTGCTACGTGGCATGTCGTTTCGCTGCTGGATGTCGATCGACGAGATCTTCACCTGACTCCCGTCGTGGACGCTTTGCAGTAGCCTTCACTGGTGCAGTACCATCCGGATGACGGTGATAGATCTGAAAGTGGCGTTGGGCAAATCCAAGTAATCGAGGATCATAGAACAATACCCTGCCTGGGGATGATGATGCTTACACGCCGTAGGCGAGTGGATGTCTTGGCGAGGGGGTATGGAAGTTATTTCTAAGATATCTCCATGTTCCGCATGTATGAGTTTTCTGGAGGGGGATTAAGACCAACAGCATATAAATCAAATCCTTCAACAGTAGGAAATCATCCGTAAACTTGTTGTGAATTATACCAAAATGTGATTCAAACGTGAAGTTGCTGAAGTTGTGAATATGATGGAGAACTTGAACATCCAAGACGAAGCAGACTTGAACATCGAAAACGAAGTAGAAGCAGAAGCTCCAGGTGTAGCAGGTGCACCAGCATATGAAGTGGAAGCCTTCAACTATGAGGGATCATTGGATCACGCTGCTCCAAACGGAGACGATCATTTGGATGCCGATGGGGAGCTTCGTGATGGCGTTTCCGATGCACTAGGAGAGGAGTTGTCCAGAGGAAGGGAATCAAATACGATGTCTGTCGCCAATCGAGACATCTATTATATTGTATAAATTATAGCTTGACTGATGTGACGACGAAGAATGGAGTCCAGAATTTATGTTTTCTCTGTTTTTCGACTTATATCAGAACAATCAATATTAACCAATAGTGTTGGACATTTGACATCCACGTGGAGATAAAACTTGATTGAATTGATTGTAAATTATGTGCCAGATGTCAAGATCCATTATTTCAAGTTGAATTGGCACAAGTATGTTGCTATTCCAATAGCAACTAGTTTCAATTTGATTTGGAATAATGGATCAGAACTCATTACTGTATAAACGAAATAAATTTTTCAATATAGATTGTAGTTTCTTTTTTTGTAAATAGAAATTGATTTTGATGTTGACTCTTCTTGGAATAAATTGCCCCAATACAACCAAAGTGTGTTGATCATCTGAATTATTCTGGCACATCTGAACTCGAATTATATTTCTCTTCTGGAAAGCAAATAGGTCGTTGTTGATATGAATATGAAATCTAGTGAAATCTCATTTAGCCTACACATGAAACATTCTCAACTAAATAGTAAGACTTAAGGCTTTTTTAAATTTGAATGATCGATCACATTCCTACTCTTCGCTTTACCCCACTCCTGACATACCCCCTCCTCTCCTATGATTTACTTTGAATGAAATTACACGCTGATCATTTCCTCACTTCTGATCATCATGTCAGACGTAATCCAAGCCTTCGCAGATTCAAGTGCGTATGTGTTGGAACGCGGTGATTCACCACCTCCAAGTTTGCTGGAGCCGCCAGCAGATTATGGCCCTATCCAAGGAGCTGAGATTTGCTCAACTAACAGAGGTGTGGATTCGCATCTTCCATCCACTCCATGACCGCCAGCAGCTGAGTCAGATTACGAGTCGGATTCGTCATCATCGTCAAGTGGTAGATCATTTCATGGGAATGATGACTGGTGGTTTAGTGATGTGGAAGTTATGGACGGAGGCCATGTTTGCGATGGACCAGGATGAGTGGTGGGACCTCATGCATATCCGTAGACTCGGACGCAGACGGTAGAGGATGAAGTGATTCTCGTAAGTGACGACGATAATGATGGTGTCATCATGATGAACGATGATGTCATCATGATAGACGATGATGATGATGATGTCATCATGATAGACGATGATGATGATATCTTCATGATAGACGATTAGGGGTGGAATTTATATTGGGGTGTACATTCTTAAGGTCGGTACACACAAGAATGATGCGAGGTTGGGACGCCATCCACATGGGGTGCGTGCGCGGGGCGCCACCCTCTAGTCCATCAAGAATTGATTCTTGAATGTTATTTAATAATACAACAGCTATACATCAGAATGATGAGACCTGGAGAACATCGCTGCGCTCGCAATGATATATGACAAGTCTTTATATTTCTTTCAAATATTCGATATCACCTGGGGAAAGAGAACATAATGTTATAAATTCAAGGATAAACAGAAAGGAATAACATCTAGTGAAATCACATTCAGTCTTCACATAAAATATTCTCAAATAAATAATGGAAATGAGTCTATTTGAAACTTGAATGATCGACTACATTCTTACTCCTGACTTACCCCCTTCACTCCTCTGAAATACTGTGAATAGATCGAAACGTCGATCATTTCTTCATTTCTGATAATCATGTCAGACGTAACTAAAGCCGTTGCTGATTTCAGTTCTTATGTATTGGAGTGTGGTGAGTCACCACCTCCATGTTCGTTGAAGTTGCCAGCTGGTGATGGTTCCATCCAAGTCGATGAAGTGAGATCTTCTTCTGGCCAATATTACGAGTCAGATTCAGACTCATCCACTTTGTCAATGGAGGATTGGGAATCTGACGATTCGGATGGAACCGTTCACGTGTGCGACATACATTGTGATCGGGACGGGGACATCGATTGGCCAGACAGAGACCCTCGATGACGACTTGTGGGGCTCCTGTGCACGTGGGCGGAGAGAATGGATTTTGATAATATCATTGTGGAGGACTACGATATCATCATGAATGATGATGTCATCATGATAGATGATTAGTTATTAGTGGTGAAGTAGATATTGGGGTGTATATCCTAAAAGTTGGTACACACAAGGATGGTGCGAGGTTGGGGTGCCATCCACAGGATGGGCGTGCGCGGGGCGCCACCCCCTACTTTATCAAGTAATAATTTTCAAATATATTTGGAAATCAAAACATTGATATATATATGGGATCACAATGATATATCATATATTTGATATTTTTCTACAAATATTCGATTTAACTTGGGAAAATAAAACATGATGCTATGTATCTTATACAATACAGTTATTTATCAATCACAAAATATTTGATGGAATATTTTCAGTCTATGAATAGCATTGAATATTGGATCAATAATGTTTGCAGCTTCATTTATTCTTCTTTGGAATCTCATTTGATCTGCTGCCACATATTGACAATATATTTTACTGGCATGTTCATGAACGTAACTTCAAGTTACCAAATAGTAGGTTTCATTATTATTTCCGTTTATCATAACTCGTTTCATAGTGGTCTACAGCTGTGCGGTGTGATTGATTCAACCAACACAATTCAAATTAAATATATATATATATATATATATATATATATTTAAATAAATATATATATATATATATATATATATATATATATCTATATATATATATATATATATATACATATTTATGTATATATATTCTACAAAATCTCAAAGCCTTACTAAGTAACTTCACCTGAGGAGTCGACATCACTTTCTTTCTTCACTAATAATTAATTATTTTTTCTACTTTGAAACTTTTGTCACATTCGTATACAGACATATTTCCGGATGCCTGTTATTCAAAGTATTACCTCCAGGGTTATGATCGTGCCATGACCGTTACCGATCTAATACAAGCCCGTGCCATTCAAATCTGTTGCACTAGACAGTGCTGTAGCCAACATATCGCGGCATGTCTTCAACACACCGCAGTCTGTAGGTGAACCTATGAGATCATCGTAATACCATAATAGTATCATTGTCAATGCAGAAGCCATATGCCATAGCTATATGCGTGTCTATATTCAAATCAGGGTATAAACGGAATATTGCAAATTACAGAGGAATTTCCATTATATGTGCTCCAGCAAAAATATTCGAATAACTTCTCTATGATTAAATTCATGCACATGGAAGGAATTCTATTGATATATTTCAACATGGCTCTGTCAATAAAAATACATAAATACAAATTTATTAATGTTCATCAATGATGTCTATAAGGCTTTCGATAATGATAATCACCATTTTGACAAATTTCTCGAAAGCCTTCGATGAAGTGGATCACACTATACTACTCTCGAAGCCAAACAAAGTCGGTATCAATCATGGTATCATAAAGAAATACCTCCAAAACAGGAATTGTGTGGTGGAATTTGATGGATGTCCCTCCGATTTTTGTGAAATAGACTCAGGAGTGCCACAAGGATTAAATTCAGGCCTCTTGTTATTCATATTGTTCACAACCTCATGTTTGCAATTATCAGAGGGTTCGTAGATGACTCCAAATGCTGGAGAAAAATACAAACAGTGAGAGATTGTGTTAAATTACAAAAAAATATTGAAGAATTTCCAATTGGACATTTCAGAATAAATCAAACTTGAACATCGAGAAATGCAATGTTGAGAAATATGTCCATCGAATTAGACCATAGAATTCTCGACACCACATTGAATGTAAAAAAACGAGTAAGATATCTAGAAGTTGAATATGATTCCACTGTTGCAGTAATAACTAAGGAAACTGTAGAAGAGACTTGAGTTTCTACAATTCTTTGACAGGCATTTTTCATCAACGTTAACTAGATCAACCACATGTATCATACAGGTGATGCACTACAAACTAAACCATATGAAATATCAAAACATTTTTTCTCGTTGATTGAGAAATTATGTTTATAATAATGTAAATACATTATAATAATCAAAAAGAACCTACTAGAAAACATAATTCTTCAGATGGAAAGACTTTCGTATCAATCTACCAGATCTGGTTCGATGAGAATCATAATTGAGATCTTGTCTCCTTTCTGTAGGGTCATTTACACTATTGTTCAAATCATCAGTTACAGGGACTACGATTTATTATATTTTCTTGAAAGAGACGAGTCACGAGTAGTTTACTCCAAAGCACAAATCAAAACTGACATTAGCTTTTTGAATCGAATTTCATCTTCGCTACAACTGAAATATAGAGAATTTTTTGTAAAAACCAAAAAATTCGCAAAAAAAAACAAAAGTGGCCTAATAATTGGCGTTGGCACTTCTTGGAAAGCATCAACTAGTAACTACGACGCATCTGATGGTGAATATTCCACAGATTGTACCAATAAAATCAATCAAGACGAACATCAGATGAAAAACATACTGAAAAATCAAATTTCTGTTACCACATCCGTGATCAAGAGCTTCAACCCAACAATTTAAAATTATCAGGTTGATGAAGAAACATCCAACCGAAATTTGCAAGAAATAGAAAAATCAATTATGGACATTTTAGACAATGTGTCACTTCATAAGGCGCAGGTCAGATTGCTTGAAATATTTATCACCCATGGAAAGCTATTCACATCTAGAATCTACCATCGAAGATTCAACTAATTCAATTACTTCTAGAGACTTGGTCTTTTTACTTCAGGAAAAATCACAAACACTCAGTAAGAATAATCAACCATTGCCGACCTACCTTGCTAATGTGCTTAGTAACTGAAAATTATCGAATTGCAGGCATATCAAACAGATCATGAGGTATTGTGTTTGATTTGAAAATTCCACTCGAGGAACCAGAAACATATACCCTTTATCATTTGTATCCAATATTGATTTTTGATACCCGAATATTCATCAAATTTCCGAATGCAATGCCTTCATTGGTAACACCAGAGTTCATTCAGAATACTCCGTTGAAGGATCCAGAAACGTTACCCATAATAATCATGCAGTACAGAAACCTTTTCGATGTTGTGACTATCTCCCAGAGAAATCAAAGATACCAGAACTCAAAAATCTTAATCTTCATCAAATGAATACCGACGATCTCAATATCGCCGAACATAAGCTTAACGAATACTCAGAGGAAGTGGACAAGCTCATCAACGAACTTTCCGTGAACACTTTTCCTGGTTCACGTACTTTACAATCACTCTCATCATCCTTCTGGTGATCCTATATTTCTTCTGCAAATGTCATCGAAAGAAATCGATCAGAATTAGAATCGCTAGAAGAAGAAGACATCGAACTAAACATAAATTTGGACAAGTTATTAGCCTAGTGAAAGTTGCTTGAAAAGCATGAACTTTTTTAGATAAAGGGGAGTTGTTATATTATGAATAAAGCCTTCCCATCGATATCAAATAACAATGGTAACAGCTTTCTTAGAATCCGAGTCAGCAGTGTCAGCGGATTATAGTATTTCATTTTTCACAAGTTGCATTGCTGACAGCGCTGGCCGGAAGGTATAAAGAGTCCCTGCGTGGTAGTAGAAACCTTTTATATATTCCTGAAATGAAAGTATTATTGTTTTGGAGTTGTGTACCAATTTTCAAAAAGTGAATTGCACAGATACCCACGGGTAGCGAACATCACAATTCAAAATATTTTCCCGTGAACTCAGGAAGGACACAGGCGGGAGTGTCATGAGCAGCGGTCTCCTGCCCAGCCAGCTCGAATTAACAGCCCCAGAGACATTATTTCCACTTTAGATCAAATGAGGGCGCTATTTGCAAAGTTTGCTGAAGCTGCTGCAATATTTTCTCAGTTTTAATCTCGATTAATGGGTGGAAGGCAGCTTCCGAATTTCATCAAAGCAATGAGTTGGAATGGTAACGGTATTTTCCAGAATAGTTTTGAGTTTCAAGAGTTTCTTGAAGGGAACAACATTGATGTTGCTTTTCTGCAAGGAGAAACTGTTAGATCCGGGTGGTGACGTTGCCATCCGCATGTTCAGCTTGGCATTCCCGATTATAATACCAATGGTATAGAAACAGTAGGCAATACGAGAAATGGTCCTAAGCTAAGCACACACAATGGAGTCGTGTTACCAACATGGAATGGTAGGCGACTGTGGCAACATTGTGACAGCTATGAATACCACGTGTTTGCTCCAGGTGAGCCGACGCATTTTGGTCACCTCAGAGCTGACGTACTTGACATTGAGTTGGGCTCTGATCACAACCAGGTGATTTTATCACTAGGAGTTGATCCACCGCCGCAAACAGATCGTCTGTGTACAAAAGTGGATTGGGAGAGATTTAGTTCACTTCTGGAGACAGCTTACTGCGCTCTTGAGAGTATGAATTCTCTACTTTAGTTGGATGAGGCCGTAGCGCGTTACAAACTCACCATTGAGAATGCTTTGGAGTATTCCTCTCGCAGAGAACCAGCTCCTGAGTTTCTTGATGAATTTCCTCGACGTATCAAAGATCTCATTCATGAACGAAATCGAGCAAAGAGGGATTATCAAAGGGACAGAATTCGAACTGACGAACTGAATAGGGAGGTTAGAGAAAACAAATCAGAATTTAGGAATGAGAGATTCGGCACAACACTTCCAAATTTTGAAAACAGTGATTAACTTTGGAAATTTCATCTTAATTTTAAAACAAATAAGTCTGATCTCTTTCCTATCCATGGTGAGGCCGGTGTGTGCTATGACCCTGAGTCGAAAGCTCTAGCCTTTGAAGACTCGATAGAAAGGCGATTCAGATTGAATGAGCATCCGAATGATGACCTGGATCGAGAGCTTTTGCTGAAAGATCGGGTTCGTCGTACTCTGAGAGAACCCAATCATGATGTCATTCGTCTGGCTTCGATGGATGAACGAGTCAGATATTAGAGGATTGAGTCCTGAAAAAGCACCTGGTTATGACGGCGTCACTAACAATATGATTGAGTATTTTCCGGATAACCAGGTGCAGTCACTTCTGAATATAATCAATAATTATCTACGCCTTGGAAGATTCCCTCGAAAGTGGAAGCATGCCATCATGTTATGATGTGTTATGATTTCAAAAGAGAGACAAAACTTGACCTCCCCGCAGTATTATAGATCGATCAGTCTGCTTTGCAGTTCAGCTAAGTTGGCTGAAAAAGTCGTCCTAGAAAGGTGTTATATATGAGACTGTTATATCACCCTATAGTAGTTTGGAGTAGTGGCGTCTGTCCAGGAAAATGTTATGTTGAGTTATGATAAGTTATTATGTCGCTTATGCCAGCCATAAGAAGTAATACCGATAACTTTTTTTCTGAAAGAACCTACGAGATCATACACAATATTGGCGCAGTCGGAGCAGAAAGATAAGATAATTTTGCAGAATGTCGGCTATCGGCTCAATTGGACATTTCAATCCCAGCGAGTCTAATGAATGGTCAAATTATATCGAAAGACTGAAATTCTACCACAAGCAAATTATATAACGGATACTGAAAAGAAGAAAGCTGTGTTTCTCACAGTATGTGGACCATCCACCTATGATATTATACATTCCTCAGTTGCTCCAACATCAGATTATCGAGAAGTTAACAGATCACTCCAATCCAAAGAAATCCACTATGGTGGGTAGGTTTCATTCTCACAGTCGAAATCAATTGCAAACTATATTGGTGAACTCAGACGCCTAGCGTTATACTGTGGTTTTAAGGAAGAAATACTCAATGAAATGTTACGAGACACACTGGTATGTGGTGTGATAGATGAAAATTCACAACATCGATTACAATCAGAAAACGAGTTACAGTTCAAGAAAGCCGCAGAGATTGCACTTGCACATGGAGCGGCCATGGTTAACATTTGTATGTTTTTTTTTTTTTTTTTATGTTCTGGTTCCCACGAAAAGGGATATCCTGTAATGTTCAGAGAACATCGTGGGAACCTAGGGAAAGAAGGTAGGAGTTGGTGTTCTTCTTAAATTTCTGAAGGTTGTATGCCTCGGGGAACACCTCCCTAGGCAATGAGTTCCAAAGCCTCGCTGTTCGTTGGATGAACGAGTCTTTGGAAAGTGATGTTCTGCAGGTTTCCAAAGTGACCACGAAGGGGTGTGATGACTGAACTTGACGGGTTAATCTCGAAGAGACTGCCAAAGTAGGAACGATTGTTGATATTTCAGAAGAGCATCGCCCATGAAAATATCTATAAAATAGAGACAAATCGCCAACTTTTCTACGGTGTTCCAGACAAGTGAGCGAGTTTGTAAGCGAGGCATCACCGACGAGACGAATTGCCCTTTTTTGGACAGAATCCAATAGCCTCAGGATATGTTTAGGTGCCGCACTCCAAATATGGGAACAGTATTCCAGGACAGGTCGGATCTGTGCCTTATAGATCATAAGCAGCTGACTGGGGGTGAAACAGCTCTTGGCACGAAACAGAAAACCAAGTTTTTGGGATGCACTTTTGGCAATGGACCTCACGTGATTTTCCCAGGAAAGGTTATTGCTGATAGTGATACCAAGCATCGATATGGATGGCTTCAGTGGTATGGTTACTCCTGACAAAGTTATGTTAGGCACAGTGAGATCGGCTTTTCTAGAGAAAAGACATGCTTGTGTTTTGTTTGCATTGAATTCTACCAAGTTATTAGATCCCCATTCGAGAATTGTTGCCAAGTCCATATTTATATTATTAACATTTCTTCCTCGTTCATTTCTGGTTTCACGGGCTGATATAGGGGCCCTGGAAGAGAAAGCGGTATGGAGGGTACTATCATCGGCAAAGCTGTGTACTGGACATGAAGTTGCTTTCAACAGGTCGTTGATGTGAAGTAGAAATAGTGTTGGTGCGAGAATGGATCCTTGCGGAACACCAGCATTTATGAGTAGAGTGTCAGATGAAAGTGAAAATTCAAGTTCGACAAATCAAGTGAAAAGGTTCCAATCACACAAAAGAACAGAATCAAGAAATTGGGTCACATAGAGCTGGCCTGTTTGTCCAAGAAAAAGCAACAACGCTCATCAAATAAAAGTCAGTTCAACCGAAAGTCAATTGACGTTGAATGTCAAGACGTAGTGACAAATTTTCAGGATGACATGTATGAACCTTGCATCTACACAGTGAGTCAAGGATGTTCTGTTTTCAAGATAGAACAAAATTTCAATGTCAATATAAAATCAACAAGGAACCAACAGTGATGGATACTGACAGTGGTGCTGCTTACTCAATGATTGGTGTAGAATAATTTCAGAAGATCTTCCAGGAAATGAAACCTGTGATGAAAATACCAGACTTCATACTGAGGGGTTATCAGCGCAATATTATTGATATATTAGGGATATGTGACGTCCAAGTTGAATTTGGAAAGATAGAAAGAGAACTTCCTTTAGTTATTGCAAGGAAAAATACAGCGAACTCACTGGGAAAAAAAACTGGTTCGAACCACTGAACATTTAATTGAATGGTATCAATACAATTATTAACGTCTCGGACAATAAAGTTAAGGAAATTTTGTCGGAATTCCAAGAAGTTTTTGACGACAAGTTGGGTGACTTTGAAGGTGCCCCAATTTCCTTGAATATGGATCCTACAGTCAAACCTATTTTATTGAAGGTCAGGAATCTGCCATTTGCATTAAAACCAATAGTATAGGAAAAGCTGCATAAATCAGTGGAGCAAGATATTCTGGAACCGGTGGAGCACTGTCGATGGGCCACTCCTATTGTGCCGGCAATTGAAGCGTATAATAGTATTAGTATATGTGGTGACTATAGAGTGACAATGGATAAGGCATTGTTGAAAGATGTATATCCAGTTCCAACAGTGCATCAGGTTTTGGCTACACTGGCAGGAGGAATTTTTTTCGCAAGACCAGATTTGAAACAAGCATATCAACAGTTGAGAGTAGATGATGCTAGCGCTGACGCCCAAACACTTATAACCCATAAAGGAGCATTTGAAGTAAAACGTTTACAGTTCGGGATATCAACTGCACCTACAATTTTCCAAAGATTTGAGTATAGCAGGTTAGCAGGAATCAAGGGGGTCATGCCATATTTCGACGACGTTTCTATTGTTGCTGAATCCGCAGATCAGTTGGAAGTTGAGTTGTGGTCTGTCTTGAAGCGTTTTAAAGAAGATGGATTACGGCTTCGTGCAGATAAATTCGAATTTTTTGTATGTCAAGTGAAATTTTTGGGTTTCCTCATAACAGAAGATGGCATAAGTCCAACAAATGAAAAAGTAGAAGTCATTCAAGAAGCGCCAGCATCAACGTCAAAGCTTGAACTTCAAGCATTCCTGGGAATGCTAAATTTTTTCCATTTATTTTTGAAAAATGAGGCTACCGTAGCCGAACCACTTCATAAATTACTTCATAAAGGTATCTCTTGGAAATGGACGACTGAAGAACAGGATGCATTTGATGAACTCAAGAGAATGTTGTCATCGTCAAAAAATTTGGGTCATTACGACGAAAAGAAGGTTCTGACGTGTGATGCCAGTCCATACGGTGTGGGTGCTGTTTTAAGCCATTTGGATGAATGTAGTAAAGAAGTACCAATCGCATTTCATAGCAGAACACTTTCAAGTTCAGAAAGACGGTTTGCACAATTGAAAAGAGAAGCATTAGCCCTGATAGTGGGCATCAAGAAATTTCACAATTATATTTATGGAAGGAATTGTGAGATAAGGACAGACCATAAACCTCTGCTGGGAATTTTTGGAAATCGATTCCAGAAGTAATACCACCCAGAATGTTGCGGTGGATTATGATTTTGTCATCGTATGATTATAAGTTAGTATATGTACCCAAATACCTCATGCAGACGCCTTGAGTCGGTTGCCACTAACAAGCCAGGATATAGAAGGGCCACCACTTCAGGGAGTACTGATGTTGGAATCAGTTCCGAAAAAATCATTCACAGCTGAGGAAATTGCGGAGAAAACGAAAGAAGATAGAATACTATCGAAAGTATAATTTTGGATACAAACAGGCTGGACAGACGACAAAAATAAAGTCTCAGAAGAATTGAAACAGTTTCGGCAGAAGAAAAATGAATTGTCAATGTTTAATGGTTGTTTATTGTGGGAGAATCGAGTGATTATTCCGTCTATCGAAACCAATCAAGTACTGCAAATTCTTCATTCAACGCATCCAGGAATTGTCCGCATGGAAGCCTTGCCAGGTCACATGTATGGTGGCCAGGACTAGACGCTGATATTGAACGTCTAGTTCTTGGTTGTTCTGTATGCCAAAAAAAACGGAATATGCCGCCTAAAGCAATGCTGCACCCATGGGAAGAAACAAGAGAACCTTGGACTAGACTGCATATAGATTTCGCTGGACCAACAAGGATCTTTGTTTTTAATAGTAGTCGATTCATTTTCAAAATGGTTGGAAGTGCGGGTAGTGCTTCCCACTTTTCCCCAGTCAGTTGAGAGAATTATTTGCACTCACGGAATTCCATAAGTGATAGTGTCTAACAATGCTATGGCTTCCACATTATCAGAGTTCCAAATATACCTGACAAATAATTTGATAAGGCATGCTAGAATGGCACCGTATCACCCAGTATCCAATGGACAGGCAGAAAGGATGGTACAGACAACGAAACATTTTTTTTAAATGTTGAAGGACGGAGATATAAAAGACGAAGCTAGCCAGATTCCTAATGCAGCAGCTTTCAACTCCAATTTCAACAACAATAGGTTATCTTGACGATGGAAGATAGTGACTAAAGTTTATCTTTCAGTCGCAGATGATTCCACATCTGATTTTATGAACATCCTGTTTATATTTTCAACAAATCCAGCAGAGATTGTGATGAACAGGAAACTGCAAACGAGACTGAGCTCCTCGCACCCCAAAGTTCTAGGAACATCCAAGAAACATACATTAGAGAAAGATGCACCGAAAGTATCGAGACAATTCCGAGCCAAGGATCCGGTGTTTGCTAGAAATTATGGAAACGGGTCAAAATGGAGTCTTCATTCAAAAATCTCTGGAACCAGTATCTTATAGATTAGATACGCCTGAGGGAAATGTACTACACAGACACGTGGACCAGATAAGAAGACGATAAGAAGAAATAGGCATTTCACCTATACTTTCCGATACAAGTAATTCACCCCGAATTGGCAATGAAAAACAGTTATTAGATACTGTCGATGAGACTGAGGGGCAGAGAAATGCAAAGGTGAAAGAAGATGTATCAGAGCCCATTTCGTGTGGACAAGTTATTCAGAACAAACCCGTTCGTGCTACTAGACCACGAAACCCGCCTCGATATTCAAATGATTATACAAGTTGATACTCTACGAAGTAGAAGGGAGGAGTGTTATGTATGAGACTGTTGTATTACCCTGTAGTAGTTTGGAGTAGTCGGCGTCTATCCAGGATAATGTTATGTTGAGTTATTATTCAATTATGCTACAAGGTCATACACAATAAAAGGCTTGACGAAGAAGTGGGGGACAGAAATGTCCTACTGAATGAGCAATTTGGCTTCAAGCGTGCTCATTCCACCGAACTTCAGGTTCTGAGGCTGGTGGAAGACGACATAACATCATTGAATGTCAATAACAGTGCCCATATAATACTGTTAGATATCAGTGAAGCTTTTGCTAGAGTTTGGCATGAGGGCTAACTGTCCACTTTACCTGTCACGGAGCCTGGTAAAGTGGATGAAGTCGTACCTCATGAATGGGACATTTCAGATAAAGGATGGCAATTCTCTCTCGAATTCGAGATGAATTGGGGCCAGCGTTCCTCAGGGGGCAGTATTGTGTCCCTAATTGTACGCCCTTTATACATCCGATATTACAAGGAGTGAACACGTGAAGGTATTTCATTCGTTGACGATACAGCTTCGCTCTTCTCTTCAGCCAACCACTTGATGGGTGTCCTTTACTTGCAGAATGCATTAAACAACCCCCGGCAGTGGTACCTGGAGTGGAAGATAAAGTTGAATCCTGGCAAAACGCATACAATTTCGATGGGACGTAAGAGAAACAACCCGGAGAGGGGAGTGTCTGTCTCTGGGAGGGAGATATAATGGTCAGAACAAGTCAAGTACCTGTGGGTGACGGTGGATCACCGGCTCACCTGGAGACTACACCTCAAAATTATTTAGGACAAAATTGCAAAGATGATCTGCACATTACATCCACTCATCAACAGGAAGAATTAACTCTCCCCGAAAAACGAAATTCTGATTTATAAAATGATAATCAGGTCTGTCATTTTGTATGCCTCAGCCGCCTGGGGTGCAAGACTGGCGCAAATGGAAGTCCTGCGGATGATAACGAACGCTACGTGGTATGTGTGGAACGATCGGATCCTCAAAGACTTGAACCTTCCTTCCATCAGGAGTATTATCAGATACCGCAAACGGAAAGTATTCGATTGCGCAATATCCCACGAAAACCTTCTCCTGAGGGAAGCCACTGATTATAACATAGACGAACCCTCACGCTTCAAACGTCCCAGGCACTCACCGAAGTGATGAGCTACTTACCAATCCATACTGGGTAGTGAAAGCTACACCCTCTATAGAAATTAACATTTTTCCAAATTCATATTCCAAATTCCCTTACCTTCTCCAATCCAGTTGAAATCCTAAATTCGTGAATGGCTGTTTCCCACCCATTTCATGTCCAAAGAGTAAGAGTCTTCGGGTTACACTTGACTTTAGTAACAGTGATAGGAGATCATGAACATATTTGCTCATATATCCGCAAATGATAGAAATTCTGGGATTTTTATACAATCACAAATGTCATTGAAAAACAAATAGTGGTTCTGAATGGCATCCTTGCATATCGCATATCGCATATCAATCGGATATCTTTTCAAAAAAACACTTCAACCGAGTATATCGCTTCTTTTCTATTTCCATTTTTTTTTTCTAAATCTTTCGTATGCATTTTTTGATAGTTTTTTTTCTACTGTCACTAGTAGGTGCAGATGAATGAATGTTCGATACTACTGAATGTAAATTGAAGTACTTACTGCGGATGTCACAATCTGTAAAGGCAGCATTCTCATAAATTCTTCGAATTTTGGTGACCAAAAGTACATATAAACCACAAACATGATGTTTTGTAAAATAAGCATACCAGTTAATATTTTCAAAGCAGTCTGCATTATTTTGTTGCTTATTACAGTCAAAACCAATTGAATAAGATCTCGAAGATGGTCATCTGTAAAATAATATAGAATTTGAAATAATTTCTTCTGGAAACTAAATCAATGCCAACATACATGGGCTATAATTGGTTCAGGAAATTTGACAAAAAATTCGGTATTGAAAAGAAATTTTGCACTGATGAAAACAGGATGGTGTGAAGAATATAACACGCTGGATGAAAATACCTCTGAAAATTGAGTTCTGGAACATTTATAGATCACCTTGTATAAAAGGAAATAAATTTCCTCGACTCACTTTCTACTTTTTTTAAACAAACTGGTGTCGTCATAGACCTCTCCATGGAAAAACTACGAAGCAAATATATTATTATTGCTTGTAGTTTCCGAATCAATTGTAGTGATAGAGGAGAAATGATTGGCTAACAGCAGGTCTCATTTACTCTTTCAATACAAGGAATATACTTTTGAAAAAAATCCACAATTATAAAAATCAAAACATAACAGGAAAAATCTGGACAACTTCATCTGAAGGACGACAAAAAAAAAATATTATCCCAGCGAAAACATGAATGTGAAAACGGGTCAAGTTCGGAGTGAAGAACAAGTGGGTTTTTAAACCATCGACGATAAAAGATTTGACATCTAAATGAGGACCAAGTTCTATTGAAGTGTTTTTTTGAATTATTCCAAAGAAATATGAAAGAAGTCTGAGTTATAAAAAAATGGAGGAGCCGCCCCTACTTGTCCGGTTGGCGCAAGTTCATCGATATTTGTATTCCAGCAATGCCAACCATCGTTAGTTAGTGACCGCACCTGTCCGGAAAAATGCTTCAGAAATATATAACCATGTATGAATTATAAAAAAATGGAGGAGTCAGTCGTAAGACTACAAGCTACGAGCGTAACCCCTATTTTGCTACCCTTGACGAATGGGGTGAGGGTGTGGTTTTCGGCGAAGATGGGGGTAGGGATGATGGTGGTGGTCACGGGTGGTTCGTTGTGAGAGGAGTTGGGGAAAAATGACGGTTGTAGGTTTATGCGAGGGTGGGGGTGGGTGAAAAAGGTCGAGGGAGTGGTCTGTGATTGGTCGCAATGGTAGCAGCCATGTTGTGGATGGGAGTGTTTGATTGAGAGTGGGGGTGGAGAGAGCTGTGATAGGTCGTGGGAGTGGTGATAGCCGTTAGCCGCCATCCCATAGCCGAGCAGCAGCAGCAGCCATATTGAAATGGAAGTGGGCGTGTCAACCAATAGCTGCATTCGTCAACGGCATTGGTCGGTCGAAGTGAATATCGGCGGCGGCCATTTTGGAAAGTAGGAGGATTCAGCAGTGTATATGAGCGATGATGCGGCGGTCATGACTCAACCGACAAGTCTTTGCAGGAATCTGAACTGCAGCCGTTATCTACGTCAGCACATTCGTTATCAGTTGTTCATTCAAGCGACCGGATATTGGCGGCATCCTTTGAAAGAGTTTGTTTACATTAACAAGATCAGATATTGGCGGCATCCTTTGGAAGAGTTTGTTTACATTAACAAGATGAGAGAGTATGCAGCTGCATGCTTTGACTGTGGGATAACTTGAACATAAACGCACATCAAATACGACTTGAATAATATTTCAAAACGTTGCCAAATATACAGGGTGGATCGAAAGAGTGTTTAGAGGAGGAGAAAAACGAAAAAAGTATTAATTGGAGTTTTTTGTGAAAATGACGTTAGTTGAGGTTGTGTCGTCGTCATCGATGGCAGAGCAGTATACACAGAAATTGGAACAGTTTTATGGAAAAGTCAGAGCTCCGAATGGAGAGTTGCAGTTTTATGGGAAAAAACGAAACGTCACAAGAAAATTGAAAGAGTTGAATCTCTGCACGACACAGCTATCAACATCGAAATATGATCCAAATGGAACTACTGACTCTGATTCTGAACACCATCTCATACGTAGACATACCGTATGATGATGTACGAAGAGTAGAAGTTTCTTTCAAAGATGGAGATAATCAGTATTGGATTTCAATGAATCGAACAGCAGGACTTCGAAGGTTATTCTTCACCACAGACCTGCCACCCCACCTCGAAGACGATGACAACAACAGCACTATAATCGAGAAATATCAGCTCAAGATTGGAATGAATGATTCAACAATAATCAGTCTTGGATTCCAATGAATCGAACAGCAGGACTTCAAAGGTTATTCTTCACCACAGACCTGCCACCCCACCTCGAAGACGATGACAACAACAGCACTATAATCGAGAAATATCAGCTCAAGTTTGAAATGAATGATTTAACAAGTGTAGTGAGACCATGGAGAAGTGTTCCAACGGCAGCAGCAGTAGCGATTACGTCACCAACGCTGCCACCACCAATAATACTACCACCCTTGGAACATGAAATATATAAGATTTTTGTGCTTTCATGTGTTGGTATAACCACAATGTTTTTCGCTTTGGCGAAATTCCTATTCAAAACTGTAAAAAGAAGCTTGGAATCTTCATGCAATAGCAAAATAAATGAATAGAGAGAGACTCTAACCTGATTTTTATTCCCATACACAAACATACGGTGTACGTGTCGTGAGCCACGTATATCGTGTGTGGATGTGAGAGATTGAGAGAGAGAGAGAGAGAGAGAGAGAGAGAGATACCTCTGACGGTTTCCCCTCTTTGTTTTTCATTTCAAACTTGGCTTTTTTCAACTTTTTTTTCCTCAATTATTTTCTCAAGTATTTTTTTTTCTCAAGTATTTCCATTTTTTTTCTGAAATATTTTCATTTTTTTTTCAACTTTTTTTTTAATTTTTTTGTCTCAACTTTTTTTTCTCAACTTTATTTTTTCAACTTTATTTATTTTCTTTCAATCGGAAACTCAACACCACCTGAAAGAGAAGAAGGGTGGAAGGAGAGATGAACAGAAACACTGAAATACACACATACATATTTATTTACCATAAAAAAAAACAATCTAAAATAAACTTAATTTGGTAAAATATATGTACAAGCCTTTGGTGAAGATAGTGGGTGTTTCTCTGGGCACACATGAACTTTCCGCTGTTGTGGTAGGGGCAGTGAACCAGGGTGGGCACGAATTTGTCTGCCTTCCATTGAATCATAGAAGGCCACATCGTAGATTTCCACTTGGTACGACAAACCCATTTCCAGCAATTTTTCTTTGAGGAAATCGTATTTTTGGTTTCCTTTCACATAAATCCGATCAGCCTTTTGGAATAGGTGTCTCAGTAGGATGTCGTCAATTTCTTCACATGCTATGTAGCCGGTGTCGTATGGAATACCATGCATCGATTGTTCCAAATATCGTGCGGTGCGACGGTCTTGGGCATCCAGGTTGGTATACGGCACAGGTGTTTCGAATAAAAAGTTGTGTCGCTGACTGCCGACGATTAGGGTCACCTCCTTTGGGAAGAAGGTGCCATCGACTTGGAAGGCTTGAATATCTACGAATGCAATACGCATGATGGCTGGATGATGAATAAATGAACGCCGCCGCGCCGTAGCAATCTATGTCAGGTTTCTCATCGTTTCGGAGAGGGGATGATATTCCATCATGCAATCGTGAATGATGATACAATAGACACGAGTCCGATCGGGGATCCCGCGCTCCATTTGATATCCAGTCGTACGTCAACCGTACCGGATTCCATAGTTTCTTCCTGTTTTGAGCAATCGATGACGAATGAGACGCGATATTTGAAACCGAGGTATAGCTGCCGAGAAATTCCGTATAGTTGAAATGCGCTTCGGTATAGTGATTATTAGCGAGATTTGAGTGTAGACGTTCATTGGGCCAATATTCACCGTTCAAAGACAAACGTATATTTTGAATGTTGACATGGTGGAAGGTGGTAGGATCGACGGAAACGTTAACTCGTACATTAGTTTGGAAACACACGATGACATTGCGTGGCCTTTCAACTCTGGTACTCATCTCAACCGACCATATTTAACGTTAAGCATTTTGTGTGATCGAATGCAATCCGTTCAATTCCCATTTTCGGAACGGTTTCACTATCAGTCTGTCTGTCTGTATGGACTTCATTGATTTCTCATTCATTTCCGCATTAGGAAAAATGTGTTTGACTTTCAATTCAATGCTATCGATCACAATTCGAGCTGTAGTCATTCCCACCGCATTATTACCTGCCTCACGTATAATGACACAATCATTATCATTTCGAACTCTGGAAAATCGAAGAGTTCGACCTCCACACGCAATCAGCGGATAATTGTTGAAAACATTGAGAATATGACGGAGCGGTACGAGAAAGCTGAAAGAATTGTCATCTTCATTCAAAGAAGGCAAATTGGGATAATTCCAACCGCCTATAGCCAAATGCTGGGAATCCGTAGGTTCGTAAGATAATAGGGCTCGAATAGTACTCACAATTCCCGGATCTCAAACCGATTCAATTTCCCGGGCACTCTCGCTATGAGTGCAAGAATCGAAAAGGAAAGCACCCAGATTAGCGGCCAATGTAACGTTATCTCCCCCATTATTTAATTCAAGTCTACCTTTAATCAGTAGCAGAGATGAACTCATGGCAAAAAACGAGTCCACCTGATTGATGCAAAATTCCACGATATCGTTGCCATTGAATGCCTTCACGAACGGAGTATAAATTTTGTAATCGGCTTTACGAATGGACTCATCAATTCTCGGAGACCGATACAAATCGAACATGGGCGCTGAAATGGAAGCATCATCGTTGTCTCTTCTTCTTTTGAAGTTCATTTTGATGAATCAATTTTCAATCGATGGAACTGAGAAAAGATTTATACGAAGAGGTTAACTGCTGCTGCTGGTGCTGCCGCACCTACCGCTCGTTCGAAGGTTTCTGCAATACTGACGTCGTGACGTCACTCTTACCCTTTTTATTACTACCGCTGCCCCTGCCGCTGTCTATAACTAATCCCATTTGTTTCTTGCGACTCTGAGTTCCAAAACCAAAGTACTTTTTTTCTCTTGAGAATCCACAAGCCTACCGTCTTGATCGACTACCAACACCGTTATGTTGTGGATTTCACGTTGCGGTATTACAGGTAGAAAAAGTAATTTCGAAGGTTTTTCGTCTATCGCGTAACCGGGATCGGAAGCTATTGAAAATTCATGGATCGTGTGCGCAGGCGTGTCACCATCGAATGCTCCCGAAGTAACACTGCACTCGAATCGTAATGTCGACACCTTTATAATGTTTACAGGTAGATCGGAATAATGCATTTCGTTCGGTTGAAGCACCCTCGGAGAAAATCCCAATGTAACGCCTATGCGTCTCCACGAATGAAATGGCAAGGTATTTACTGAAGATCTCGCACATTAACGTATTATTGTTGGGTTTTGGAGAGAAGGCGGTTTCGCGATCTTCCACAGGTAGCGCCATCTCTTTCTGTATGAACGCCTCAATATCGGCAATTTCATAACACTCCCGCGGAAATTCAATGGTACGCAACACGTTAGATCTATCATACTAGCGGAATTTTCGACCCTTTTCAATGTTTCGTATGGTATTGTACGAGTGAAAAGATCGAAGCGACAACTCATATTCTTCTTTCACATTCAATTCGATAGGGGTGCGCGGGAGAACACGTGATTGTAACTGTTTACTCTCAGCAACAAAAATAAGTTCGATTTCGGAAAATGACTTTTTAAAAAACAATTTTATTTCAGAAGGAACTTTAAGTACATGAAATACAAGTTGACTGTTCAAAATCTAGTAGCAAAAAGCTCGAGAGAATGCCTTCCTCTTGGTTTTATTGAAGTCGGTGAGGTTTCTAATTCCTGCTGACTCCTGCTGGAATCGTGGAATCCTGTATAACGGTTCTTCCCATAACTCCTCCGCCCTTAGAGTGAAATCCTGGGGGTTGCAACAGGATTTGGAGATGTGCTTCTGGGGATCTCTTGAAGTTCTGTGCCGTTTTGTGGCTGTCTTCTTTTCTTGATCCTTTTAAGATAAAAGTGGGCTGGAACGTACACCATTACAATAAAAATGAAAATATAGATAATAATAGTCCAGACACTA
Source organism: Gonioctena quinquepunctata (assembly GCA_018342105.1). Classification (NCBI taxonomy): domain Eukaryota; kingdom Metazoa; phylum Arthropoda; class Insecta; order Coleoptera; family Chrysomelidae; genus Gonioctena; species Gonioctena quinquepunctata. The sequence goes on from JAFIRS010004424.1 coordinate 68,407, forward strand.
ATGTTGTTGAAGTGAACCGGGTCCTCTAAAAGTCCGTCAAGTTTTTTATGTTGCACTTCTCAAGAGGTTTTGATGTGTTTCACTTCATCTAGGTTGATTCCGTTCAATTGCAGAGGTTTGAAGTCGATTTGAGAATTTTCATTTTTGTATATGTCAATGTTCAGTTTTGGCAGTTCAATGTCTTTATAGTCACTCCGCGTATTTTGGTAACTGCGTATTCGAAAGTCATTCACCTGCACTACACATTGGGGTTGAAGTTCTAGCACGTAAGTTCCTTGCAGAGGTACATTGTTTTCATTGAGTCCGCACTTTTGTTTGGCTATTATCAGTTCTGGTGAAATGATGATCCATTTGCTTCGTTCGATCTTCTGTATTTTCAATTGTCTAATTTCGGTTGGAATAGGCTTGCAGTTGGAAACACTGTTGGAGAATCTCAATAATTGTACTTCGCAGGGGGCATCTTCCTTCAATTGATCGGGTAGTTTCATGGCAAAGAAATTCTTCGGGTTGGATTTCTGGCATTCAGAGTGGAGTGGCATGTAATTTTGCTCATTGAGGATGAGGAATTTGATTGTGGTAAAATAGTTCGGAAGGTTTTTTCTCGCAGGATTGGTAAGGGATAAAGGTGGAAATAGTCGTAGCTTTCTTTTTCCACAATTGGTACTTCAATGACAAATATTGTTTGATTTCCTTTCGAAAACTTTTGATTTCTATAATTTTCTCGAAATTGAGTATGTTTTTCAATTTTGGTTCAAAAGGTAGTTTGTTTTCCGATAAGCGGTAACTTACTGATTTGACTTCTTTGAGTAGTTCATTTGGTTCAACTATAAAATTGTGAAGTATGTTGAGTTTGGAAAAAGTGATGGCAATTTCAATTTTTTCAAGTATATCGGACATCGTTTGAAAGGCTACAATTATTTGATTTATCAAAATATGTATCAGAAAATAGTGATATGTTTCCATATTTTGTAGTTCTTTTGATTTCAGTATTTCTTCGAGCTGTATAATTCTAAGTTGGAGAGCTACTTGGTTGTGAGCAAGAGTTTGAGTGGTTTTATTGAAAATATCCATAGAATTCTGAAGAAGCGTTATTTGCTCATCTTCTAATACCAATGAGGCCACGTTTCGGTCGGTCTTTCCAGTGATTGTTTTAATGATAGATCCAAAACCATTAATGAGGCCACGTTTCGGTCGGTGCTGATTATTTGCAGGGTTCAGCTGATTTATTTGAAGTGATATTTTGTTTTCAAGATTCGTTGCTAAATGATATGAATTATAATACTCCATTCTAAGGAGGTGTTCAGTTTTGTTCTGAACATTGTTCTCCAGTAGAGTTATTAAATTATGAAATTTTATTCGGAGAGATTGAAATTCTTCGACAATATTGGTAATATCGAATATTTGAACAAAAGACCAATAATCAATTTTATTTTGGGCATTGCCAAGTTTGAGAGTAAGTAAACCAGGGTTTTTGGAAAGGTTATGGAATTTAGGGTAGGTCGTTGACTACTTGCATAGAAGAAGCACCTGTAACAAGAGGGGGTTTTCTCAACTATTTGATGTGCACTATTTCTTTTCTATTTTTTTTTTAGTTTACTAGTGATTTCGACACGATTCATGTCTGAAATTATTGTGATTTCGTATGGGCTAAGAAATTTATTATTTTTTCTTATTACAGTTTTGGGTATTTCTGTTTCGTGATCAATAACAAATTTTTTTTTTGGATTCCGAAAGCTGAAAAATACTTAATGAGACTCTGACTTATATGAATGGCTGTTTTTCCTTGTATTTGGTAGGCTTGTCATAAAAGAAAAGATCTACGTGAATGATTTGAAACGCTTTTGAAGCGTACTTAGTACGCTGACAGATTTCACACGAATTGATATACTCCGTGATGGATTTTTTTATACCTATACCTATACAATAATAGTTGCGTTCAAGTATTTCTAAAGTTTCACTGATAACACGATGATTTGTCTTACTTTCGTGATGGTTTTTCATAAGGAGAATTTGTTCGTCTCTATCGGTCATGGTATTTACTCGTTCTGTACATTTTATCAATTTTGGTCCGTTTTGCGGAAAATGTTGAATGTATGTTCTATTGAAGAAGCTATTGTAAAGATGATCAGTGTGAAAATACATACAATACGTTTTATCAGAAGTGGTGTAGTCTTTCAGAAATTCAATTATTAGATCTTCGTTATTATTTTCCGGAATTTCGAGGGTGATTATTTTATGGTGTAAGTAGTTTTCAGAGTTAATTTTCAATCTATGATAAGGTTGAGGAAAAACCAAAATTTGATTGACCTTATTATTGATGATTTCATCTAAAAATTTTATTCCGTTATTCGTCGTTTCGTTGATAGTGGAATGTTGGGTCGATGACCTAGTGTCATTATTTTCGATATTGTTCCGAGGTTCGATTTGTACATCTGTAATGATCTCAATAGTTTTTTCAGGTTTGTTCATGTTTTCTGGCGTTGTTGGTCTGTCGCATGAAATAGTATTTTCTATGGGTTTATCAATATCTCGTGATGTCGTGGGATGTTTGTCTTGAACTGGGTGTTCAGCAAGCTGTCGGAGGTAATCTAGGGTTTCTTGGACGATATCTCCGGGGTTGTTAATGACTGATTCAGTTTCTAAGGCATTTATGGTAATTCGAGACAGGGCATCCACGTTTGTATTTGATTTTTCTTTCTTTCGATTCACGGGTAGTTTGACTACTTCTGATGTTCTTGGGGAAACCAACAAATTGTAGTTTGCAATTTCGAAACAATTGTTTCTTTTTTCTGACTTCTCGCATTCGTAAATAATAGGAATTTCGACAAATGGAGTGATAACGGATTCGGTACCCATATTTAGCGAAGCATTGAGCTGATAAAGCAGATCAATACCAATCAGTCCATCGTATTTTTCACTGAACTTAAATAAATGAAATTTATGTCCGCCACTAACTCTAAAAATTTTGAAAATTGGGATATTTATAACTTCATTGTGATAGCTCATGCCATGGGCAGTTTGTATATTGAAATCTTCATTGAGAATGAATTGGGTATAAAATTTCCTAGCTAAGTTTGGATTCATCAGACTTCTGGTACTCCCTGTATCAATTAAAAATTTGCATTCAGTTCAGGAATAAAATGTGTGGTAAATTTGCTTTTATATCCATAAGATTCAAGTTGATTATGTTTGGGATCGTATAAAGTCACTGACAAGTGAAAATTTGTATGAGCGGAATTTGATATCTGCGGATCGTATTCGTAGTATTGTTGCGAGTACGGTAGGTCAGGATATTGTTCGAGTTCATCATTTACATTATAAGGCTGATAATTGTTTTCTTGGAAATAAGCTGTTTCTTCATTTGTTAGATATTCAGTGTTCATGGAATTTTCTGAATATTCGAAATTGTTTGGATCAAATTGATTTTCGGGTCGATTGACATCTTGGAAAAATAATTCGGTTGAAGTCCATGTTTTTCGGGGTTGCATTCGGGTGTTACCGGATTCAGGCTTATTTTGATTTATTGATTGTGGTTGGTTTTGGTATTGATTGGGTCTTGATAGAAAGTATGGATGTTTTTGGGTCGAGAAATTATTTGGTCTGAATTGTGTCTGATGGGGCATTGTTGGCCTTTGAAAGTTGTTTTGAAAATGTGACTTCTGAAAATTATTTTGAAAGGGTGGTCTCTGGGGATTATTTTGGAAGGATGGCCTTTGATAATTATTCTGAAATGGTGGTCTCTGAAAATTTGATTGTTGGAAGTTGTTTTGAAAATTGGGCTGATTATTTTGATATGTGGAGGTGAATCTGGGTGTATTGAATGGTTGTATCTGATTATTGGGTTTTGGATTGACTGGTGTCACTCTTTGCAATGGTTTGAATGAGTTTTGGGAATTCAAGGAATTTCCTCTATGTTGACTATAAATAAAATTTTCTTCCTCTATCACAAGAGACATGGCTTTTTCTAAACTATCGGGATTTCTTAGTCGCACATTATTTTGGAGTTGACCACTTAAACCTCTAATAAATGTTTTCAGAGCTAAATCACTGTAATTTTTGAGCCTAATGTTTACTTCAGCTGCGTTCAAACCTGATGAATTTAATTTTGATATAATGAAGCTTCTTGCGTCCTGGCAGCGCATACCAAAATTATAAGGAGCTTCATTTTTGAATGGAAATAAAGCAATCAAATCTTGTATCAAACAATCAATATTTCTCTGATCTCTGAAACTGAGTTCAAAAGCATTTTTAATTTCTTCCCAAGTTTTTAATTCTATTCGTGAACCAATGAGGCTGAGAGCCCTACCAGTTAGCTTGCCAATGATAGCTCGCAAAATGTATGTATTGATTTGAGGATGAGCTTGATCATAAAAAGTTCTTATTAAATTTTCGCAACTGTCCAAAAAAATACCCAATGTATTTGGGTTTCCTTCATAACTTGGAATCACGTCAACATACAATTTCAAAAGTTGATAATCTACTGGGCGTGCCATATTGATAGGTTCAACTGAATTTCCGGTAGTTAGCGAGTTTTGAAATAAATTGACTAAATTATTTATATTGGTTTCTGACATAAAAATAAATTCAAAACAAAATTCGTGGAATTCGTAAAAAATAAAATAAATGTGGAAATAGCAAATATACGACTACAAATAAAAATAGGAAAAATGCACTAAGGGAGAGCAAAAATAACTCACAGTAATATGATGATTTTCATTGCTTTTTCTTATCCTACTCCAATGGGATTTGGGCGAGTCCGTCCCTGGTCCTTGGAATTCTTAAAATTATGGCTGGTTTTGGCGATTTGGTCCTCTACCAGGTTTCTGGAACTTGGGCGATGTTGTCCTCGGTCGCAGAATACTTCTGAATTGTCTTCTCTGGTCACTTTCACGAAATGTCCGTTTTCGTCCACAAACTGTAGAAACAGACCTGTTCAACGCGATTTTTGTCGTCAAAACCGTTAGACGAAATCCTACAACGACTGCGCCAAAATAAGTTCGATTTCGGAAAATGACTTTTTAAAAAACAATTTTATTTCAGAAGGAACTTTAAGTACATGAAATACAAGTTAACTGTTCAAAATCTAGTAGCAAAAAGCTCGAGAGAATGCCTTCCTCTTGGTTTTATTGAAGTCGGTGAGGTTTCTAATACCTGCTGACTCCTGCTGGAATCGTGGGATCCTGTATAACGGCTCTTCCCATAACTAGCGACATGACACCGCCGCTGTGACAGCATTCAAATACACACTTTCGATCATATATTATTTATTCAAACATTGGAAATTTCAAACAGAGATGACCGCAATGTATTTCATTATAAGTCTGATATTGACGGTTGTTGTAGGAAATTTCGACTTTGCCGCTGCTACCACCATCCAAATATCTGAACAATTCCAGCATCGGTTTCAAATTCCCAAACGAATCGAAATACTCCACTTTATCGTTGGTTTTTTTATAAGCTACCCAATGAGTGCCGCTGTAAGGTCCATGTGAACGATGGCACATTCGTTCTTTCGAGGACCGCTAGATGGCAGGGTGTCGCGCATGAACACGCCTCGAAAGTGCGGGATTTTCAATTGTTTGGCATATCGCACGATAAAGATGTCGTACAGCGCTCTATTGGGTAGCTTTATTGGGAGTTTTTTTATTTTTTCAAGAAGAGTCCATAACCACCTTTGGCATTCTTCCTCACGTTCAACGCCTTGCCTATGGATTCCATGGACTTGTGATGACGTTTATCCTCTTCCAATTTCTTCTGAGCATTCTTAGCATCCACAAGCGTTTTGGCAATGGCTGATGCTCCGCCGCTCAGTGCACTCAGAGCACTAAGGCCGGCGAATATCGGTATCAGAGGTAGGACACCACCTGACTTTGCTTCGAAAGGTATTATACGGGGTACTTTGACCCGACGTTCTGCACCCAATTTTTTTATGACCACTCGAGCCGCTTCCAGAGCATTAGATGTGGCCCATTCCAATGTGAGAGATGGTTTCAGGGACTTGGCGATTTTTTTGATAACATGTCGTTTGAATGAGGCCTTACTGCGCATGACCATACCGAGATTTCTCTTAGCTTCCATGGCTCCGGTGACGAGGAGAGCGTTCGCACGTTCTCCAAAACCGGAATCTTTGGCTTTGACTCGTTCCCAAGCACTTTATCCGCCTTGTGTCTATCTTCAAGCAATTTGCTCTGCGAATGAGCAATGTCGTGATGTTTGCTAGCAACGTCCAATAGATTGATACCGGGATCACCTTGTGTCAACCGTTCTTGTAGCCTTGTTCCAGCTGTAATAATAATTATAATTATATGCATTCGAGAGCACCGGAATAAATTTAAAAAAATGCATTCGATGGCACCGAAATACTATAGGTATATGAAACTTACGTCCACAACACTGATAGCCACCTAGGAGATGAGCTCCGAACGGGAGCTTGTTCATCAGACTGTTCACCCTCGTACACCAACATGAAGACTGACGTCACAGCGATGACGTCACCTAGTTATATATAGATTCCAGCAGAGGTTCAATGAGGTAGCGGTCTTTACTCATATTTGAGATTGAGGACGGTTGGAGGGGTGTTAATGGGTGTTGATGGGTGTTGCCGGGTGTTGCTGGGTGTTGCCGGGTGTTGCCGGGTGTTGCCGGGTGTTGCCGGATGTTGCCGGATGTTGCCGGGTGTTGCCGGGTATTGCCCTGTGTTGCCGGGTGTTGCCGGGTGTTGACGGGTGATGCTGGGTGTTGACGGGTGTTGAGGAGGTTTCTATGAACATGACTGATGCGGCAGCGAGTGTCAGTTACATTCGAGACTTCGAAGCGTAAACATGTCCCTGCTACCTGATTTCGACTATTATGGCATCACTTTGAACGGATTTGAATATTATATCGGTGGAGAACCTATAAACATTGATGGTGGAACTTTAAAATTGGGTCCAGACTCTTTCGAATTACCACAAGGTTTGAAAGAACTTCTAACCAAAAACAAGCCGATAAATTTCACAAATCAAGAAATTTTCAATTATAGGACGATTCTGGTGCTCACCAATGCACACAAGAGATCCTATGGGAAAATAAACACGAACAAGTCATGGAAATATAGAAATATAATATCCAAGATATTTCCACAGAAGACGAAAAGGAGTCCAAAGAAGGGTAAAGAGCTGAGAAAGATAGCCACCCAAGTGGAGATATATAACAATCACCCTGTAGATTGCGATCAGAACATGGAGATCGTTTAGCAAGAGCACACGCTTCCCATCGAGAATTTTGACGTTTACGAAGTGGGGCATAGAGGCAGCGGTGGTGGCGATGGAGGAGGCAGTAAACATAGCAGCCCATTTCCAAATTCCTTCCGAGCCGTTATCTGTGGTCCTAGCGGATCAGGACAAACAAACCCTATGCTGTCGTTACTGTTGCATAAAAACGGCCCCAAATTCGCAAATGTCTACGTTTTTTCGAAATCCTTGTATCAGCCCAAGTATCAATTACTCGAAGAAGCACTGAAGGGTTTGGATGAAATTGACTATTTCTCATACAGAGACAACGATGAAATCATCTCATTGGAAGATGCTCGATCTCACTCTATATTTATCTTTGACGATGTGGCCTGCGATGGACAGCAGAAAATTCGCAAATATTTCTGAATGTGCAGACACAAACACATCGATGCCATCTATCTCTGTCAGACTTAGTCGAAAGTACCCAAACAGCTGATACGTGACAATTGCAATATGATTGCGCTCTTCAAACAGGACGAAATCAAATTGCGACACGTTTTCTATGAACACTTTTCCCCCGACATGACTTTCGAACAATTCAAAAAGCTGTGTTCCGAATGTTGGTCTCAAAGCCAATACGATGCCCTCGTCATAGTCAAAGACTTTGACTTGAACAATGGCAGGTACCGCAAAAACTTTGATATGTATCTAAGAATATAGTTGTGTGACGCTTCACGTTATTCAGCGTCGTGATTCGGACGAGAGGGTCGTTAAAGCCATGCGCGACAAAAAAATGTCGGAAATTCGACGAGACTTACGGAAAAAATACCTAGCCCTGACACTTGGCAAATGTGAACGAGACGATACGATGAATGAACTTTTCAAACCGATATATCAACCGCTACAACAAATTGCCAAGTCGTCGAAAACCCTAAATAAATCCGTTTTCAAAGTCAAGAAGGAGGAGCAGCCTGAAGTTGAAGATGAACATGAGTCAGAAGGAGAAGATGAAGATGAAGATGAAGGAGAGAATTCTCAAAGCGAGAGAAGCAGTGATGAAGAATATCAATCTGACGATGACAGCATGCTGTCTCGAATTTTTTCCGCAGCTCTAATGAACGAACATCTTAATCGATATCCCACCATGTCACGTGAATACATCACTCAACATTGGAGAGATGACAAACGTATAGATAAGGTATATGGACCTGAGTATGAAGTCAGCACTCCCGGTTGGTTTTTGGGATCCAAGTCAATCCGCTTTGAACAAGGATACATCGAAACGGGACTTCAACAATTTGAATCAACTCCCGGACTATATCAACTGATATTTTACACCAGGCCCCGGAACTATAGCGAAGATGACTTGAACGACTACCAAGACATATTGAAGTTGACTGGATGTCATAGAAGCGCGAACGGTCGCTTGAAAGGCACTCAACGCTGGGAATATAAACACGTTATAAAATATTTAATGAGGAGAGAACGCGTCGGTCAGGGTATAAACACCAATCATTTGGTGTGCAATGACAACCCAATGGATTATGTCTATTGAGACGATCCCAACGAAATGGTAGATTGTTTGAGACTTTTGATCGCCAATCAGAGGGCTGGAAATGATTATTCACATCAAAACGAAATCGTCGCCATCATCAATGAACTCCATGAAGAAGGTATAATACAGTAATGACATGCGCATTAGACTCATTCGCATCATGAGTGTCGACAAATTCGGTCATCGTTCGGGTGGTGGTGGTGGGGGGCGTGAGAGGGAACTACCGATGTTGTCTCGTACTCCCTCTCTACCGCACACCCCTGAAGGTGATATCAACATAGATAACATGAAAATATGTAATTTTAAAGATCCCACGATTGATAGTGATGCGGCAACAAAAAAATACGTGGACACCACTGGGTCTAAATTGATGTCTCAACGGCAACACTACGTTGCCACATCGGCTGAAACCTCGCTGAAATCCATGAACGATGCCATTCTGCAAACGAAGAGAACAGTTCGTAAACACTATAAAGAAATTTCGACTCGCGTATCTGTGCAATACACGGCAACATTGGATACCATCAAGAAAATGGCTGCCGACATGGAAATCGATTCGGATCGAATGCATCTTTTGGAGGGTAAAATGACAGAATTGCCCAAGCATCTGTTTGAAATCAAGTGGCCATATTGGAGAATATAAACTTTTGTGCTCATTATCATATGTTTCGGGAGATTGGAACTTTTCCAAAAACTATGTGAACTTTCATCAGAAGATATGATGGCTAATGCATTGGAAGAATTCCTTTTCTATTATAGAATCAAAGTTGTGAATGATTTATGTCTTAAATGAATATGTATGTATGTATTTCAGTGTTTCTGTCCATCTCTCCTTTATCACTTTTTCTCACTTTTTCCCAATTGAAAAAAATTAAATAAAGTTGGGAAAAAAAAGTTGAGATAAAAAATGAGAAAAAAATAAAAGGAAAATAAAGTTGGGAAAAAAATTAAAATACTTGAGAAAAAAAATTGCAAAAATAATCAAAGTGACAACAGTCGTTTTTCATCCAATAATCAAAGTGGCTGTGATGTTACACACCTCATACAACATGGCTGAGGCTGACGTCACGACTTGGTCAGTCACATTTTCATTGATGGCAGCCCTGTCACATAGAATTCAAAAACTGTCATAGTCAGAACTGTCCAATGTCATCCTAGATGGCAGCTCTGGCACAAAACGTTACATGTCACAGATTGTGACGTTACATGTCAGCTGTAAATAGTCTGTGACAGTTGGGTGTTTGAACAGAGCTGTTCCGTTATTCAAAGTTTGACTCTTGTTCGATATGGATTTTCGATTAGAGACATTTCGAAATTGGCATCACCCATATCCCAAAGAAAGATTGGCCAGAGCTGGGTTTATTCATACCCAGAGAGAAGACATTGTTGTGTGTCTGAAATGTCGAGTTGAAGGATTCAGATGACAGTTCGAAGATGATGCTCAACTTGATCACTTCAGTTGGAGTCCACATTGTGGGTTTTTTACAGAAGGAGAAGCAGGAGACGTATGCTGCTCGTAGATTTTCTTTCACCCAGAGACGAGGTAACAACGAACACACCTACCAACAGCAGCAGCAGCGTCCACGAAGATACATCATCATCCTCTATGTCGTGCAAAGTATGTTTGAAAAAGGACATGGACGTGGTTTCCATGCCGTGCAAACACTCGGCCTGCTGTGCGGAATGCTCAATGGAATTGGATAATTGTGCTGTGTGTAGAGCCCCAATTCAATACTATTTGGAAGTTTTTGTATCTAAGAGAGAGATGGTTCAATATATAGAATGTGCGAATTAACTTGTGTATTTTATTCATTGTCTCATCCCACATACCTTTGAGGTTACGTTTGGAAAAAAAAGTAGGGTTAGAATTCCTCCCCTCCTCCTTCAAATTTTGAAGTTATGGTTCCACTAAAAGTGATGTTGGTTTGAAAAAGTAAGGTTAGAATTCCTTCCCACCTCATTTGAATTTTGAGGTTATATTTTCTCTGAAAGTGAGGTTATGTCACTCACACAAAGAACGCTGATGTTCGAGGGTGAGACTGAATGACGTCATCGTTTTTTAACTTGTTCAGACAAGTTGAGACAAGTCTGAACTTGTCTGAACTTATCTGGACTGGTCTCTCTATCCAATTGAGGAGAACATTGAAACAAGTGTTGATACAGAGCTGCTGCTGCCATCATTTCAGTTTTTCTGTTCAATAAATTAAAATCAAAGTCGATATACACCAATTTTATTGATAAATTTTTTTTTTGAGTATGAACAAGAGATTATATATTTATATATTTGTATGGATATAATAATAATAATATATTGGCTGAATATATTCGATATATATATATTTATATATATATATATATATATATATATATATATATATATATATGTATATATATATATATATATATATACCGTGTGTAACAGGATCATGGTACACCCCCGTATCTCCTTTAGTTCTGAAGATAAGCGCTTGAAATTAGGGATATCCCATATACATAATAAGCAGCACTCTTTGACCCACAAATGACTTTTTTTTCACTTCCGGTTTCGCCGGAAGTGATACCAACTTTGAATTTTCGAATAGAACACCCTGTATATTATTACATTCCTGAAATTTGAATAATTTTCTAAATCCAGTGATACCACATAAGTGACATTTCAAACGTCAATATTATTGATAATCAAATTTTTTGTTTTCCATTTAAGTGTGCCATGATGGTTCCGATTCATTCCAATTCACCCGTCTAATGCTAGAAAAATCAAAATCCCGTCAAAAATACTAAATTGCGTTTTTTATAAGCAAATGAAGTTCATCGTAATCGATTTTGGGGTGAAACTCAATTTTTTCAAATGGAACCATATTGGTTGGTACCATGGTACCATTTATCAGTACTATTGATAAGGAATTTATTCATACCTGCTAATGAAATGTGCGATTAATACAATCAAAATTACAGCTAAAAGAAAATAAGATAATACAATTACTTTGTTCTTATTTAATGCTAAGAAGTTACAAAGGTGGCTTTGAAATACAAAAAATGAACACAAAACATTACACCAATTGTTTTTAATGCTGTCCATTTACGTCAATGCACTTCTGAACTCGCATAGCTGTTTCTTGAAGAACGTTCGCTAATTGCTGGGCCGTTATACTATTAATTGCCCGTCTTACTCGCAACTCCAGGTCTTCGCGGGTTGTATCGGCGGTTGCATAGACAATGTTTTTTAAATGGCCAAAAACAAAGAAATCAAGAGGTGTCAAATCAGGTGACCTTGGAGGCCCTCACACAGGACCATTTGTCGAAATTACGTTTTCTTGGAATGCCTGTTGAAGGTAATCAGTTACTATTCTTGAATTATGGGGAGGAAATACATTCCCTGTCGTAGATGGACAAGTAATTCAGTTAATCTGTCCTCAATTTAATTTTGCAGAAATCCTAAGTATCTATCTGCAGTCAAGCATCCTTCAAATATTATTGGACCAATGATTCTACGACCGAGTATTCCAAGCCAAACATTGAAACCGAACCGCACTTGGAAGTTACCCTCCCTCAATAAATTTTGATTTTCTTGTAACCAATACCTTGTATTTTGTTGGTTAAATAATCCCATATTCGTAAACCTAGACTCGTCCGAAAATAAAATCCTTCCCAAAAAGCATTGTTTGGCTGCACATCATTCTGCAAGATCCAATTGCAATATTCCATCCTACGTTCATAATCATTTTCATACAGGTGCTGGTGCAATTGATATCTGAAAGATTTATAATTATGTTTGTGCAAGATTCGGCTTACCGTTTGGAGACTAATTTCCAATTCAAATCCAATTTGCCTTAAAGAAACAGTCTTATCAACTTCTATTCGTGCTAAAACATTGATTTCCGTTCCTTCGTCAATGATAACGTTCTCTTCGGGATCATGGTTAGGCTCTCTTCGGAATTGATTTTCAAGACGATTAAAATAATTTCTCGCTGGACATTGTCTATCAGGATATCGGTTGGCATAAAGGTTTCTAGTCGCAACGGCATTTTTTCTACATTTCCCATAAATGATTAACATGTCCACATTTTCATCCCTTGTATAAATGTGGGGCATTTTGAATAAAAATAACAACAAATGTAAAGACTCTTCCAATACACGATGAAAACACTGATAAATCAATACCTATTTATTTGACAATCTGAATGATTAATTTCATTATTTTCGAAGCCTCCTTAGTAACTGCTTACCTTCAACAGGCATTCAAAGCTATGCGAGTTCAGAAGTGCATTGACGTTAATGGACAGCATTTCGAACAATTGTTGTAATGTTTTGTGTTCATTTTTTGTATTTCAAAGCCACCTCAGTAACTTCTTAGCATTAAATTAGAACAACGTAATTATATTATCTTATTTTCTTTTAGCTGTGATTTTGATGGTATTTATCGCACATTTTATTAGCTGGTATGAATAAATTCCTTATTAATGGTACTAATAAATGGTACCACGGTACCAATATGGTTCCATTTCATTGAATTGAGTTTTATCCCAAAATCGATTTCGATTTTCCTAGCATTAGACGGGTGAATTGGAATAAATCGGAACCATCATGGCACACTTAAATGGAAAACTAAAAATTCAATTGTCAAAAATTTCGACGTTTGAAATGGCACCCATGTGGTATCATTGGATTCTATGCAGATTTCAAAAATGTAATAATATACAGGGTGTTCTATTTGAAAATCGAAAGTATCACTTCCGGCGAAACTCGGAAGTGAACAAAAAATCATTTGTAGATCAAAAAGTGCCGCTTATTATGTATATGAGATATCCCAAATTTCAATCAATTACCCTCAAAACTAAAGGAGATACGGGGGGTGTACCATGATCCTGTTACACACGGTATATATATATATATATATATATATATATATATATGTGAGAGAGAGAGATAGTGATGGAGAAAAAAAACATCAATTTTTTTGTTATCACGCCAACACAATAAATGGAAATTTGAAAAAAAAAAGATTATTGAATACAAGTTAGATGGTAGATTGGAGGTGGAGGTTGGCTATTAATTGCTATAATGTCCCCATGCAAGTGTATCGTTCGATCCGGGGATGAGTGTTCTTTTATCGTCGAATGTACTCAGAACGATTTTGTTTTATTCAATACTGAAAACATTATGGGCATACGAATGGATGCATCGTTGACTAGTTGATTTTTCCTTCTGATCTCTGAGACAATCGACATAGTCATCGTAGGAAATTTTATTTTCCACAACATTGTATCGGACTCCGTTGGATTTTTTCACGCATTTTTTGTCCTGAATTTCATAAGTATATAATTTTGAACGGAGTCCGACAAAATCTGTCATGATGCCCCGTTCGCTTCATCTTTCATCAAACCTGGAATTTTTTCGTTCACCTGCGGAATACCGTGCGAATTTCTGGATGAGTAGTCGCTCGTATCAAATTCTTCCAAGTTTTACCCGATTAATTATCTATATACATCATCGCATTTGATTTCATATATGAGAGAATCCGTATCCGTGTACATCAACTCACACTGATTGGTCTCGGATATTTTCAACAAGAATTTATAATGAGAATCGTAAACACAAATTTTGGAAATATCTAGAATAGCCATACCGATATAGAGGGGTTCATTGAATAGCAGTTCAGACTTGTTCATTTCGATCGCCATCAGGTTTTCATCGAAAATGGTTCGATTGTGGAATTTCGGGTTACTTATCAGATTCTTTTCCCCATATCTACCCTCCCATTCATTGACCATTTTCACCACTCTGTGCTTCCTGATGTTTTCATTGGTCTTTCCGAAAATACTGTTTATGGCCAATTTATAATTATTTATTCCGAAAGTGGTTATAGCTTGGGCGCGTAATTTTGTATTTGATCCAATGTGATGCTGAAGCCATGCCGATTGTTTGAACTGCAACACCCTCAGAATTTTTTGAGAATAAGGATGTTTTCTAAAGCTTGTTTCAATATGCGGTAATGTACAACATAGTTTTCTTTGTTGTATAGTTCGATGTTCTGCAAAAAGTGGAAAATCTTTGTGTTCGTCATGTTTTCCTTCAGGGTATTCCAAATCGACTTCGAGGATATTCCCTATCAGAAGTATCCGACACCTCCAGAACGTTCAAAGAATCGGAATCTTCGATCCATTTGAACCCTCTAGAGGGTAAATACTCCCTCATAGCTCATCCATAGAGATTATTCACGTCCAAGTATGATAAATATTTGAAGGGTTGATGAGGATCATACCACTCCCACATATATTCATCATTAGCTTGGAAGAATCGATTACAACACTGACTTATACCGCGCCGAATCCCTTTTTCCACATGCTCGGAGATGTCACAATCGTTCAGCTGATTGTGGAATTTATGGATATCTGGCAACGCTGTCATCTCAAGTTTCTCCATGGAATCCACGGAGTCGTAAGGGAATACCCCTTTGCGCGAGATTATTAAAAATTGTTCATTGTTTAAATTTTGAAATCCGCGCTTCGTAATACAGAGATCTTCCACTTTGAGCGTGCGCACCAACTCGTCCAGGCTTGCGCCCATGAATCGAAAAAAATCAATGAAACAGAATTCAATGTCCGTCTGTTCGTCGTATTGTGTGAAAGATATATATTTCTCTTTGTTTATTGGAAGAAGACTCACCTTGCCTCGTTTTGCGATATCTCGAATAATGAAATGGCTGTCATAGCCGCTAAGATTATGGAAAACAATGGGGAGCACAAAGGACTTTTATAGTTGAGATTACATGGATTTTGATGTGCTCATCCTTTAACTGCACCGGTGAAATGGTTATGTTCGACTACAATTATTTGATCTTTTTGGAAAGGTTTCTCGCAAATATGACAAGTTGAATCCGCCGCCGTTCTTATGGGATTGATAGACATGGGAACGATTTTTAAAATTTCTCCTTACACGTCTTGGGCTATGGTTTTCGATTATTCCTTGAACCATTTCATCGAATCCAAACCTCGATGGCTATCGTAATATGACAGAGTGTCATCATAATTACATTTGAAATATAAGACTGCGCTATAGGGAATGTGTAATTGGTATTTCGCCGTTTTGGACTTGGTTTCATCATCAGTGAACGGTTCCAAAATTGATTCAAAATCAGCATATATCACAAATGGAACCATTTCTTTGTGTACAAAGTCCTCGAACTCGACATGGTCATATTTCGGAAAGGAAATTTTGTAATTATTGACTTTTTCACAATCAACAGTATGATTGTCTAATTTCTCCTGACTATGAAAATAATTCAAATATCTATCACAAATTCATTTCTTAATTTTTTCTACTGATATGTGAGTCAACCAATCGAGAAAGATCTTTAATCCAGCAATAGTGGAATTTAATGTCTGTCTGTTCGTCGTCATCGTCAATTTCCGGCGGTACCTCGTAATCATTTAATTTCATAGAGTATTTATTTTGAATCATGAGTAGGTTGACATGTCGAGCCAAGTTTTTTTTTTGTAAGTTTCGTCGGTACAGTTGTGAAAAATGTATGTCCGTCGTCATCGTTATTCGCTGATGATTTAACCAACTCCAAAATATAAACATTCACCGAAATACCGTTAAGTTTTTCAAATTTCGAAATTTGGCCAGGAGTTATGTGAAATTCCAACCCCTCCATATTCAGTACGGTCGATCAATGAGGGTATTTTGATGTACGCTGTGCATCTTTTTCAACGGGATACAGAGCGGACACGACTGCCCATCCGAAACAATTGTTGTCGTCGGTATTTCGCACGTTAAAACAAGCCTGTTTTCTAGCAATGGCTTGTGGAAGTTCGATGAAAGATGAACCCCCTTTGCCCAAACCTGATTGATTGATATTTACTTCCAGATTTACGATTTTTTGTAATGCCCACCCGCTTTCTTTCCCACAAAATTCCTCCAATTTGTTACCCAATACATCTACAAAATTTTCTTCGAACCACCCCTGTAAATCTGTTCCCCTATCAATCACTCGGTTTTTAGTGTTGAGGTATTTTAAATCAAGTTTCTCCTCATCTAAGCCCATTTTTACGAATTCCCCGCAAAAACAAGTATTAACCTTCAGCATGGGAAAGTTTTTCAACATGTTATTGATTTTTCGTTTGAAAAGGCTGAAGGCGTCTTTGAAAAATTTAATGGTATCTTTATGTGTCAAATTTATGATTACCCCTGTACGAACTCGTCCCCGGAACGTCGACTTTGAATCTTCCCAAATGACTCGGCTTTCTAGATTCTTTCTGACAGCCAACCCCTGACCCTCCACCCTAAATTTTCAATAAAATTACGACATGTTTCCAAATGCCCCAAATTTGTTTCCAATTTTCTTAATATTACAATGGAACTGTTGGCAGAAAGCCGACTACTATATGTTAACTGTTTTAGCCATGATTCGCATTCCATTGGACTAGATTTTTATTCGAGAAGTTTTTGAGCCTCCCTGTATTTTATAATCATTTCATCGCTGAGAGAGGCAATTCGTTCAGAATTCGTGGTTATTTTAAAAACGAGAAAAATGAATGCTTTTCACAAACAATCAATTTTTTTTTTCTCTCTCTGTCACCTTGATTCAATGAAATCGAATACAGCCGTCCCAGTTGTCGTCGTCGTGGCGGATGGTCTTAGTTTTTGATGATGATGGATGGACTTAGTTGCGGATGAATTCAAAGACAGGTATCTTCGTCGTGGATGGTTTTATGATAATTGAATATTCTCGACGTTTGAACACGTCGATTTTCGGTTGTAACACCTCGAAAACCCTTTTTGGTAGGTAGACTGATTTGGTTTCCAAATCGGCTACTATTGTGTCGCCGTACTTCGTTTTAACCACTCTCAATTTCTCGATTAGCATAGGCTTGTTTAGCGGCAATGTTGATAGAGCTACGGTTTTCCTGTAGCTTCTGCTCGCAACAGCGTTTATTTCTGCAAGATTCATCTATAATGAATAAACAATCCCTTAACATTCTTTGAAGAGAAAACAATCCCTTCCCGCAAACAAATAGAAAAATCCCGCACCCTCGATATATGAAGAAATGTTCGAATGAAAAAAAACTCAAAGTGCCCTTTTGGCATACAAAAAAAAACAATAAAATAAAAACTTACGTTTTTCAGATGTTTGGTTTGGTAGATGCACAAACACACAAACTCAGAGTGCGAGAGAGAGAGCACTGGATAGAACGATGTTTACAGTTCAGAGGACAGATGGATAATGAATCTGACGGTGGGGATCGGTCACGTACATCAATTCTCTACTGAGCAATTTGAAAACTTCCAACTCGACCGAATTCTCAGAACTGGCATAATATGATGCAATAAATTGACCTTGAATATACAAAAGGATCCCACGTATCGAACGATCATTCTCAGAATTGCGTCTTTATTATTTCTAAGAATTGCTTATTCACTGTGAATTCTCACAGATCGGAATGAACACATGCATTTTTTCATAATTTATACATTGTTATATATTTCTGAAGCATTTTTCCGGAGGAGTCAGTAGTAAGACTACAAGGCTACGAGCGCATCCCCTATTTTGCTACCCTTGGCGAATGGGGTGAGGGTGTGGTTTTCGGCGAAGGTGGGGGTAGGGATGATGGTGGTGGTCATGGGCGGTTCGTTGTGGGAGGGGTTTGAGAAAAAATAGCGGTTGTAGGTTTATGAGAGGGGGGGGTGGGTGTATGTGGGCAAGGAAAAAGGCTGATGGAGTGGTCTGTGATTGGTCGCAATGATGGCAGCCATGTTGTGGATGGGAGTGTACGAGTGAGAGTGGGGGGTGGAGAGAGCTGTGATAGGTCGTGGGAGTGGTGATATCCGTTAGCCACTATCCAATAGCCGAGCAGCAGCAGCAGCCATATTGGAACGGGAGTGGGTGTGTCAACCAATAGCTGCATTCGTCAACGACATTGGTCGGTCGAAGTGAATGTCGGCGGCCGCCATTTTGGGAAGTAGGAGGAGTCAGCAGTGTTTATGAGCGATGATGCGGCAGCCATGACTCAAAAACAAATCTTCGCAGGAATCTGAACTGCAGCCGTTATCTACGTCAGCACTTTCGTTATCAGTTGTTTATTTAAGCGACCGGATATCAGCGGCATCCTTTGAAAGAGTTTGTTTACATTAACAAGATAAAGATGCATGTGTTCATCCTGATCTGTGAGAATTCGCAGTGAATGAGCAATTCTTAGAAATAATAAAGACGCAATTCTGAGAATTAGATCGTTCG